>VYXD01005580.1:1490657-1508306 GCA_013397195.1 Hylia prasina | reverse complement strand
GAAGGGTCTGGAGCACAAGTCTTAGGAGGAGCAGCTGAGGGAGCTGGGATTGTTTAGCCTGGAGAAAAGGAGGGTCAGGGGAGACCTCATCACTCCCTGCAAGTACCTGGAAGGAGGCTGTAGCAAAGTGGGGGCCTGTCTCTTCCCCCACCAACAAGTGCTAGAACAGAAGGAAACGGCCTCAAGTTGGGCCAGAGGAGCTTTAGATTGGATCTTAGGAAAGGTTTCTTCACAGAAAGGGTTATCAAGCATGAGAACAGGCAGCTCGGAAGAGTGATTGAGTCACCATCCCTGGAGGTATTTAAAAGAAGTGTGTATGTGGCACTTAGGGACAGTTTTGTGGTGGCTTTGTCGAGTTAACAGTTGGACTGATGATCCTAAGATGTTTTTTCACCCTAAAGGATTCTATGATTCTAAATCTGCAACGCACTATTTTTGCCCTTTTTTTTATTTTTCATTTCTTGACTACATTTAATTCATCTGAAAGGCAATTTTCCTAAGATTGACAAGGAAACTAAGATCTTGATTTTTCAGTTCTAAACTTAGACCACATGAGACATTTCACTATTTCTGACCCTACTGAAAACGAGAGTAATAAAGCCTGTGGGAGAAAAGAGAAAATTAAAACAACATCGATTTTTCACAAAGAAAGTACCTAGAAGAAAAGCTGTCAGTCACAGATGACAAGAAGCCAGTTACAGCAGAAGTGTGAAATGTGAGCCTCACTCTCTCACTACTTTCTATTTATTTTAAATAACAGATGAACAGTCATTAATATTTACTGTATTTCAATTTAGTCAGATAACACAATATTCAGCCTGAAGTCAGATCAGGCAGCAGCTGGTTAGATGGATGTCATCTGTCAGGGGCTGTTCTTCTAAAAGCCACTAATACTGTCAGTGAAAATTATGGTCTACAAATCAAAAGAACGTAAGTGTTTGAACTGAAACACATATAAAATCAGACAGTTCCCACTGGATTTTCCCCATGTGCTATTACCTCCATGATCAATTCACACTTCAAGTGACAGAAATTGCTGAGAAAGCAAAACATTGCTTGCTTGCTTTCTACCCAAGAAGTATACTTTGAGCCAGGGGACATATTTTTAGATAATTAAAAATAATTTTCTTTCCTTTTTTGTCAAGAAATATTAAAATCAACCTGCTGTAAAGCAAAATGCTCACTCCCTTTTGTACAGCACAAAGGGGCAAAACTTTGTTGCTATAAGAAAAGTGACAACATCTCAGTTGGAAATGAGACAAAATCCTTTTCCATTAGTAAATTCTGTAACATTAAAATGTAACTCCTTCTAACAGTATTAAAACGAAAACAAAAACCATTCACTCAAAACTTCAGTGGCTGTTCAAAATACATGTCAAAATATTGCTTATATGGCACAAAAAACTCCCACTAGCTTTATACCATGCAAGGAAAAAACAGAAAAACAGTGGCATAACACTTAAAATGTACTTTTAAGTACTGAAGGGTACTAAAACACTAATTTTCTGTTTCTGCTAAAGTGCTGAGAATATGAGCATTTTGAAATGGAGTGTTACAATATGTATATCCAGAAATCATTCTTCCTTTTTTTTGTCCCATCTTGTTTGGGGCTTGGCAGGCTTTTCTCCCCTTAATTGGAACAAAATAGCTAAACCTAGAAAGGTATTATTGCAGCACAACAGTATCTTTTGAAATGCATCATCCCCATTTTGAGGATACAATGCTGCACAATAAGCAGCAAAAAAAAACTGCACGCATGCTGCCTCCTTGCTAATCAGGGAATGCCACCAAGAATTTTAAATTAATAATCAGTGTGCAGCAGTAGTGTCTGGGTGCCAGCGGGACACTGAGTTTGTACAGAAGGGTGGGCAGATCCCTACTGGGCAGCACTTGGAAGGCGAGGCAGGAGTGTACTCTCGTGGTGAAGGCAGCTCCTGCAGACCAGGCTGTGACAGCACGAGTGCAGCTGGAACATCCTGTGACAGCCACCAGCACAGTGGAGGCCAGACCACAGGATCTGCAAGGAGAGGCCAAGAAAGCTGGGCTTAATCAGTTTAAAGAGTAGGCTAAAAGAGAAGCTTGTTGCTGTCATCTGTGACCTAATGGGAGGGAAGAAAGAAAACAGAGCTGGGATCTTCCGAGAGGTGACCCAGAAGTGGGAGGAGATGCAACAACCACACTAATTGCAACACCAGGAAGTCAGCTGAGGCTTTGGAAGCAATTTTTCACTTTGTCAGCAAACACTGAAACAGGTGCACAGAGAGGCTGTGCAATCTGCAGCCCTGGAGATGCTCAGATCCAGACCGCACAGGACCTGTTTGCAGCAAGGGGTTGGACTTGACGCCTCCAGAGGCCCCTTCCAGCCTCAACCATTCTATAGCTCTGTGACTCTGTTTTGTTTCTTACTCTGCTCAGTGCCTACATTTCAACAGCAGATCAAAAGCATTCACCTGAGGCAGGGTGAGAATTTCCAGCTGTGAGAAGTTTGGTGAATACACACAGAACCTACCAGCTCAGCACGCTGCATTTGGCCAAACTTAACCCGGTCTTCTGTGGGTCACCACCAGCCATTCGTGGGCACAAGCAAGAACAAGGACCTGCCTTCCCTTGCAGCTCCTTCTCTCTCAGCTCTGGGTAACATCATGCACTGCCAAATGGAACGGCCAATTGGCCGTTTTGCTCCCTTGGCTAGCAGGGCTGAACCCCTGAATGCCTTTTTCACCTAGCTTTGCTAAGGGAGACTCATTCTCCCCTGTAAAATCCAGGGCTCAGCTGAGAGCAAAGCTGTTCCCAGCATCCAGACTACTCCTTGCAGCAGAGGCCATTGTATTACCCCTTCTCCTATGACCTGTCCTTTGTTTTCTGGCAGAGTTATCAGTTGTTCCCAGTACTGAAGCCAGGGAGAGATGGGAAGCACAGCCACAGCCAGGGAAGGTGGGAGGTCACACTCATCCGCAGCACCACCACAGTCTTAGATCAGCTAAAATCTGCCATAAAGCCACACTTTTAGGAACCAAAAAGTGTAGTTAGTCATGTTAGCTCTTACATGAGCTATAACAACAATTACTCAAACAGAATTAAAAATAATAGCTCAATTTAGAGCAGATGAACCTCCTAATTGTCAAAATAAAGCCTAATATTTTGCTTGCGTTAAAGAAATCACCAATTAAATTTGAAAACCTCCTGGCATGCTGTTATTTTAACACCACAACAAAATATATTCTTGAGATGGTATGACTGTATGTAACACCATAATAACTTCCAGGACAAGGCACCAAGAGAAGGAGCCCAAGACTCTGGAAGAGGACAACTTGTCTCCTAGTGCACTGGAAATCAGCAGCAAGGAGGGCACGAACCAACACCACCACAGCAAATGCCATCAAGGCACAATGATTGCTGCTGTAGGGAGCACTCCAACACACACATCTACCACAATCTCCATGAACAAGCCTCAGTAAGAAAAGGAAAATGTGAATTCAAGACTCACAATGGCCAAACCTCCCACAATCATTCCACTCTGCTTCGATTTTACTCTGTTTAACTGAAGGAGAGCCTACTTCACCAGCTACAACCCACCTCACCCTGCTGCGACCACAGTTTTAATAAGAGTAGCTAACCACTATGGTTAACAGCTTGCCAGGCTCCACAGGGAATGAGTTTTGCTAGGCCAACTTTCTACTAACAACCCAACTGCCAGAGGAACCTAAATGCTCCTATCTCCCAGTGCTCTGTTACACATGTCACATGTTTTTTCCCTTTACATGCTTGTCTGGTTTCATTTTTAAAAAAACAGGATCCAATTTTTCACAACAAACCCTAAGGCTCACACTTAAAGCCGATTTCCTTCTCCACAGAGAAGGCATTCGAGACTCCCCAGAGAATTCAAACTCTTGCAAAAGACAGGAAGAAAATCACTAGATGAAAAGTAGTCACAGATCATGGTTTTCAAAAATAACATCTGAAAATTAAATGAGATTAATTAATTTTTCTTTACTTCTTAGTAAGCGATTACAAATCATTTGCTGGTAGCTGCTGCTATGGCTTTTTGCTCACCAGACCTGTCACTCACCAATAGTCCTGATCCAGGCACATTAGTACACACTGATGTGAAAAACCATCACCCTTTTGGGCAACCCCCTTCCCTCACACCCCCAAACTTCCCAGGGCCGTTTTTCCACTCCGTGTTTCTTTCTAATAAGCCAGCAGACAGTGTAACTCATAGGCCTTTGCCTGCTCTCAGATGCTCATAACAAGGGATCTGGAACACTCCTATTAACTGAGTCATATTTAAACAATAGGGATTGGAAGATTTTCTAACAACACCCTCTTTGTGTGTATTGTTCTGCATCTGGGGTAGCGGGCAGTGAACCCCACATGGTTCAGGAATTATAGAGCTTAAAAGAAAAGGGAAAAAAGTTTGTTGTCTCAATTGTGTAGCACTCCATGGAACAAAAATAGGAATATTAGTGAATAAACCAGAAATCTGCAGTCTATGCAAGCCTTGTATGAGCATGGAAGTTTGCCAGGTTCCAAAATGCTGTATGCAACACATAAGTAGTTATCAGGAAAACAGTTTCAGATCTTAATTAATCCACTGAGGCTCCAGCCCATGTCCCAGTAATCAGTCACCTGGTGATGACACAGAAATAAGACTTGAGAGGCTCTCACAAAACAGCTAAAAATAAAAATGGATCTGTTTTTTTATGTTGCCCTGCACATAAGGATTTTGCTCTCAAATGTTTACTTATTTATAGTTGATACTTCATGCAACTGACTTTGTTCTTCATTCAGAACATAACAAGAGGCAACCACTTCTCCTAAAACTATCAAAGATTTTGTACATTATGTTGCATAATACTTGTACACCTAAGAAGACCAGCCTACATATTTCTGGAATGTGATTTCTATCCAGGCCAATCAATATAACAAGATTAGCAGCCAGTGAATGTAATTACCATCAGATTTTCTACCTCAGAACAGATAAGCCTAGGGAAAACAACATAATAAAAAAGTGATTTGTAATAATAAATAATTTGATAAGAAGATTATCTTGAAGGAGGTTCATTGCTGCATCAGATAGATATTTGATATTATTGGGTTTGAACACTTTATGGTCTTCCATTTCTAGCAAGTTAGCTAAGCTAACGAAAAACCCACAGAACAGCAAGAGAAGCACAGCAATTTGCCTTAATACTTTCTTATATCAATGTAATTCAGAAAATGTAAAAAATGTTTTATTAAAAGTGTTCTCAGAATCTTATTATTTTACCAGTAATTTAATAATTTTCATTAGGGGAAAATCAAAATTAAATTTTACCACAAAAAAAAAGACTAATTTGAACTGCAAAAAAGGGAGGTCAGTGATAGTAAGACCGAGGAAGCAGAAAAGGATTTTGCAACAACCTGTGATTTTGAGAGACTTTGATATCAATCTACCAAAACATTTAAAAAATAATTTTGGCTTGTATAAGCAGAAGCAGAGTCTTGTTCCTCCAGGGAACCACCCAAGTAAAACCACATATATTGAGAGAGCAGCAAAGTCTACTATTGTCTCCTAAAACAGCAAAGACCAAAGCACAGTTTTAAATATTCTCAGATGTTAAACATCTATTAGAAAAATGTTTCTTAAAAAATGAGAAAAACTCAATCAACAAAGAAAAGCATTTTTTTGAGTAACATTTCTCCTGGTGCTGTAACTGAACTACTCTCACTCAGTAACCCAGGTCTGGAAGGAGTCAGGTTACCACCAGTGACTGCTGAGCACAGTTAGGTCTGGCTGGTTGGGAACTGATCAGATTCTGCTAACTTCAAACCCCATAATTTTTAAAGTTCAACAGTAACAAATGCAGTTGTGTTTTGTGTTCAACAGCATTTCCAGTACACACAGAAGTGGCTGCCCTTGTGGGAAGAAGGGGAGGGCAGGGAGGAGGTAAGAATGGTTTTGTCTCAATTATAATGATCTGAAGATTGAAACAAGACCAAGCTTGTAGGAAAAATTAACTTTTCTTACAGTTAACTGGAGCATTTAGAAGGGGAAAAAATACTTCCTTGAGTCAGAAAAGCCCTTATTCAGATCTTTCCAATATACAAAAGTTGATTAAAATGGACTTTTGTCTAGAGTGCTTCATTTCAGATGTATCACGCACTAACATATTGCAACCAAGCCAAAGTAGTAAAAGTCTCTTAAAACTACTCCCATAATTCTGCATCTATGAGTACTGCAGTTCAGACATATCCCTATGAAAAAGAATTTTTAGCAAAGCACTTTTTCTGTGACACTAGAAAAGATTTATCTAAAGCAGATTATGCTTTTTTCTTTTTAATAAAAATAGAATTTAGAAGATTAAATAATTAAACCAACAACAATACACATTCAGGACTTGTTCAAGCAACAGCCTGAATTCAGTAATTGAGCATATTTTTCATTAACCACTAGAGGTCACACAGTAACCATGGCAGACATCCAAAAGATGAGTGGGCTCAAGAATCTTATGGTCTGTTAAAGTCAAAATACAGAGGTACTCCCTGATTTGCACTCACAAATGAAATTCTGGAATTAATTTGAGTAGCCTAGTTCCCCAAAAGATACAGTGAACTTGATGTAACTTTACACCTTCATAAAATTGAGATTTATTATCTTTACTTCTTAAAAAAAACACATTTAATAATGTGTGGGAGTGCAGTGGGATTGTCAGAGCTTGCAGTGCTTTTGAAGTTTTTCCTGATTTCTTCAAATATTTCCTCATTTGAAATTCTGGAATTTCAATTCAAGCAAAACAGCTTCAGCTATGCCTATAATTAACACTAAACAATCACAATAAGCTGGAACTTTCTAATATTTTACTAGTGAATTTCTTGCTAGGTAAATAGACATTTCAACATTCCAAGAACAAGAGAAATAGTAATAAAACCAAATATGATCCCACACACATAAAATACATTGTATTTTTAATCTCATACTGATGTTTACATTGGACACAACAACTTACATTCTCTTAAATCTGAATGGATATATGCCCTCAAAATTTAGGCACAGTTGGAATGGTCAGGGTCTGAAAACTACTTGCTTGCAAGAAATCCACTTTAGTGCCATTGAAAATCTAGTTTATTTCAAAGCATTTGCAGAAACACTATTTGCAAAGTTAAAGTGCTTTATGTTGTACACAGCTAATTAAAAATTCCCTGTAAAATTCATTTAAGTCCTTCAAGAAGGTGCACACAAGTGCAGAGCAAGAGATGGATCAGAGTCAGTGATCATGTACTCCTTCCATATTAGACTATATTTTAGGGATCAGTATACAAAGATATTTCATAAACTGACTCACTTTTTATTCCATTTAAGGCAGTTCACACTGCATCTTCTCTTTGGAGAAATTTCATTTAATTAGATCCCAGCAACAAAATATAAAGAAAGGCCTGTGTATGAGAGTCTTTTACTACAGCAGAGCAGCACTGCCAAGGCATTAAACTGCCCTCTAACCCAAGAACAGGTCCCACCAGAACAGGTGCCTCTGTTGACTTGCATTACCTGTTCTGGCATAAGTAAGATATTTCACTCCCTAAAGCTCTTAGTCTGGTACATTTCAACATTAAAAAAAAAAAAAATAGTAACATAACAACAAAGAGCAGTGGAACAGCTGTAATCTGAATAATAATTTCAAAAGTTTCAGCACCCATCATGTTTTTCAGCGCAACGAACAACACTACCAAAGCTCACAGGACACATATTGCACTACAGGACCAATTCCTTGAGACAAAACAGAAATCATAAATCACATCTTAAAGGCAGGGAAGATGCAGACTTTTCTCAGCATAAAATCAACACCATAAATCTATCTAGGTCTTAAGAAATATTACGGAAAAAAAAAATCCAGCTTTACCTGCACACAAGCTTGTATGTATACACATGCCTACACACACACAGATTGCAAATCAGCAGAGACTGCTTTCCGCTTCATACTAACACAGCAAGATTTACAAACTCCATAAAAATTTAGAAGGCAAGAATTTCCAAATACAAACCTGCTTTTTCTGTGCCTGCCTTTTCTGAGCACCCAATGTAGCAGACTTAAAGCTAAGAGACTTGGACTGTCTCCTCACTTTCACTGAATCTCTCCGGCGATCATATGAAAAAGACGACGACTTCTTTGTAATTTTCCTCTTAGGTGTGTCTGCCATTTCATCCAAAGTATGGTTACTTTCAAGTAAACAGTATCCCAAGAAAATAAAAACTCAGTATCATCAAGCTCCCACCAAGCTTGTAGGAAACAGTCTTCAATCCTACAGGAAATCTAGCAGTCTGCAAGGAATGGAGCCCGCTGAAGAACAATTTCAGTTCTCCCAACAGGTTGTGAAAAGGAAAATAGCCGATGGTCCTACAATGCTGTATGTCACTGAAGAGCAGGCAGAACTCCTTCTTGCTGTATAAACTCAAACAGGCTTCAGCAGTGATGCTAATCTGAAAACGTAGTGACTATCCTGCTGAGCATGCTAAAGGTGAACGGGAGGTAGTTCCCAGCACACCAGCAGGGTGTGGAAGTACACCAACAGGGTGTGGGGATGAAGCAGAAGACTTTGGGTTCAAAGCATCTTCTTAACTCCTTCTTCTCTGGGCTACTGCTAGGAAATCAGCTGAAAAGTCAGACTGGGGAAAGCTCTCCAGACAGCGTATTTTCTTCTTTGTCCAAAAAAGCATTATTTTCTTCTCTTTGAATCCACAGCCCTTTCTGAAGAAACCTTCAGCATGCAGTAACTATCCCATTAAATGCATTAGGGGCCCTGTTTGAATCTAATTTAAATACTCACTTCTCTCTCTTCTGTCAGTAAGACTATTTCACACTACAAACCTAGGAGATACTTCAACTTCTAAGTCAACTAGAAAATAAAGTACCTGGCTCTGAAATTTACCATCCTTCCCAGGAAACAACTACGGAGTTACAGCAGTCTCTTAAGACCTGTTGGTATCAATGGATAAGAGGGTAATGAATTCTCATCCTAGTGACAGTGTGGGAATCTTATCAGAGAGCTGGGATTGCAACTTTTGTACCAGGACTGTGCTTAGGTAGGAATGTTTCTCTTACATAAGGTATTAGTCAAGGAACTCTGCAAGGGTGTACAGCCCCAAGAGTGGCTGCTACTGATTTCCATTAAGCAAAGCACATCCAAAGGGCCAAGCTCTACAAATCATTTAATCCATGTTGAAAGACAAGGAGGAAAACTACCTTTGACAAATTTAGGCATTGTCCAGGGTCTTTTCCAGAAACTTTTCCTTATTTTATTCATGATGCTACCTCACGTACAAAACAACTGTGAATAATTTATAGTTGCAGGATTATCCATTACTATAATTAAGCTCTAATATGGGTCAGTCCTCTGGTGTATGAGTCTCACCACCTCTGTTAGGAAATATCTGTGAAGCTGGAACAGCAATTCTTTTAAGATCTGCTGATATCAAGGAGTAAGAGAGCAGTGTTAATGAAATCCCATAACCACCTTTCCTGCAAATTCCTCCTTTGTTGTAGGATGAATAATATACCTCTAGGACACAGTGATATTACTAAAATTAACGAAAAGCTATCAGAATGTGAAGTATTTATTAGCCATAATGGCCTAATTCTAGATTTACTGCACATTTTTGTGGAGATTTACACTGTGAAGGATTAGAAAGCACAGCTCTATATTATCTACAAATATATCTAACCAGTGAATCTGTAATTACTACAAGATATAGGAAAAAAATCAATTATTAAATATTTTTAGTATAAAGTCTCTCTTAATTGTGATGTGTTTATGACACTCTAGCAGTCATTATCCATAGCCAAATACTGCTCTTCAATGTTACTAATATTAGACACTGAGACGATCATAATTTCAACACTCTGTGTTCTCCACCAAAGTTTAAATTAAAGAAACTTTTTGTCACAAACTGAAATCCTACTTAAATTACCAGTTTCCATGATTTCCAAGCATCACCTTTTTGAAGAGTTAAAATAAGCAGAAAGTCAGTATTATGTGCTTGCAAACCATGACACCTCAAGAAAAAAACGTATCCTCCAAAACTTCGTGAAGTATCTATAGCATCTGATAAACACTGCAGATATTCTGACAAAAATTACGGTCAAGGACAGCTTGAAAACATTTTGCAGAAAGCCACTCTTATGACAGTTTCACTTGATGCCCCTGATCTTGCACTAAAAAAATAAAGAACCACTTCTCATCTCAATATCACCTCTGATTCTACAGCGATCTATGGTTTGCTTCTTGCAATGTCTTTTCAAGGCTGAGATTCTGCTCCATTTTGACATTGCTGGTGGAGGACATTAACCTCTACCTGGAGTCAGTGTTGGCATTTGCTCTGTGCTTTTTGCTATTTCTACAAAATCTTTTTCAGTTGCTTGGTTTGGTGCTGGAGGAAGCAGAGGCTCACCAGCAGCACACAGAGCAGAGAGATCCCACCATCCACACCATTCGCCATCACTTGCTGCACCACAGGGACCACCTCAGCAGCTCCAGAGCCACTGGCAGCCTTGCTGCACTGCAAAGAAGCAAGGTCTCAGTGCACTCATGTTCCCATTCCTCCTCTTCCTCCTTCATACCTCAACCACTCCCAGCAGCAAAGTCCTCTCCCTGTCCTCCTCAGCTTGCCAGGTCCTTTGGTGAACTTACAATATTCATGAAATAGCAGAAAAATACTCAGTTTTGCAAGGAAGAGTCTTCTGCCACTTGAGTGAACAAATCTGCAATGAGATGGGGTCCAAAGAGTGCCAGAGCCCTCATGAGCCAAGCAGCAGGACTGGGATGAAAACAGGCAGAGACACAGCAAACTGCTGGAAGCCTTCTGAGACCTGGTTGTGTACCTTGCACGCAAGCCACTGTGTCCAGAGGCCTATTGCAAAATCAGAAACATTCTCCCAAATGTAAGAGCTAGCTCAGGACTCATTAGTTTGTGTATTCAGTTAAAGCAGTCTCTCTCCAAAAGCACATCACCTTTGCCAAAATGATATTATATCCACCATGTTATTGTCTACTCCCCAGATACTTTGGCAACTCTTCATGACCAGCATTCACCATCCATGTTCAGTTTCCCACACAATAATGGAATTTGTCACTCCAGTATTCAAATCTCCCTTCTTTCAGAACAATTGCAAATATATTTAACAATACATGCTCTATTTTCCATCTTCCAACCAGTTACACATCCATAAAACCCTTCCTCTTTTTCCATGCCAAGTTTGTGGGGGTTTTTGACTGAACTAACCCAGTCACTGTTGCTCAAGGATGTCTTTCTGCTGAGATTACAGACACACTTGTGAGATATGACTTTACTGACAACACTGTCATGATCTTCCCCAGTATATAATATTGATGCATAGGCCTGCTATTCCTCAGAGAACAGTGTTTTACCAAAATATTCCATATTCAGAAGTCAGATTTACCTGCAGCTCTTCAGATCTCCAAGGAAACAGATTTATGGATTTACAAATGTCAGTCCTGTCCTACCTGGGAGTTCTTAGTGCATCAAAACAACTGTTTCAGCATTACAGGAAAGGAATTGCAATACTGCAATTTATGCCAAAAATACACAGCAAATCATGAATGGAAATGCTGTCACCACATAGCTACAAAAGACTAAGTGATGATGAGATTAAAAATTTGAAGAACAGTGCTGAAAGAGGTGAAAAAGTAAGAACTACAGGTAGGAGACAACATTTAGTTACATCTAATATCTCTCAGGGATTGAAAAAGGCATGTTCCAATATTCATGTATTATGACCCTTATTTCCTCACTTCCATGGACATATGATTATATATTAGTCTCATCCATGAACACTGAAATTAAAATTTAGTTTACTATTAAAAATATTACAAGCATTTAAATTCCATTCTTTGACAGAAGATAATATTTATATTTTGAGTATGTTATTTTCAAATATGTTTTCATTAAATAGCAGTTGGGAATAAAGCTGTGTAAATACTTTGATTTTCTGCTTTAGATGCCTCACCAAGACAAACCTAAAAATCATCATGTGGCCATCCCAGTAATGAGTCAATCGTGCTAATGCAATAACACCTGGTTTAAACAGACACATTCTGTTTTTACCAATTTTTCAAAATTTCAGTAATATAAAATTGTCAATATCTACAAGCATAATTAAAATAAAAACCACTGCCAAACAGTAGATGACATCAAGAGCCCATTGTTCAAAAACTGAAGTTTTTGAACAGAAAATAATCATGGGGTTGTTATGATGGATTTCTTTTCCAGTATCAATACTTTCCCAAGCTTGAAGGCTCAAGCAGTTATTTTAAGCTGTTACAAGAAAAGAATGCCTTATGCTCAAAATGTGTTTTGCCAAGTCACTTGTGAGTAACAACAAATTGTTTCAAGGTCATCCCATTTTCCCGGGATACTGGGAACGAAGACGCAGAACAAGAAGAGAGAAGCTGCACACCGAGGCAGAAGATAATCATGACAATAGTTGAAAATTAATTTGATAGAAAGGTTTTGAGGGGAAAAAGGGTATACCAATCATGGCATTGTAAATACTAAGAACCCTACTTCTGAGTAATTTTTTGGGCATTTTAAGGTTTTGCTGTCAGATTTGCTGTGTGGGACCTGGAGAAGATGTTTCTTCATTCATTCCAGGGTGTTAATCTGTTAATGGCCGAAACAAGAAGCACAAAAAATTGTTATTCTCTACTCATGATTTAAGGGTTTAATTCTTAACTTTCATAATCAAAGAGAAATCACATGTAAATCCAGCGACAAGTTTGCTTAAATGAGACAGACACCCAAAACACAGAATAAACAACATTACTTTGAGCATTCTGATTATGCGCTGATGGAAATCTAAAGATAACATAACTTTATCTGCACAGCTTTCATTGACTTCAAAAGCTCTTTAACATTTTTGAGTGAATGAACAGGCACAGGGTTACCAGCATCTCATTCCTTCTAACAGCATTCTGCTGTCACTGGCCTACCCTGAATTTACTACAGAAATGGGGTCTTGCATAACTGGCTCGAAAAATAAGAGTGAGAGAGCAAGAATCAATAGCAGCAGGATACTATAATCACAGCCCTCCAGTCCCTAGCTAGCCTTTAACCTCAACATTATTATGCATTTGCTCAAAATAGCCTTATTTCTGTGTAGGCTTCCAGTTAACATTTCTTACAAACAAAATATAGCCATCCTTTCCAAACCCACATTTTGTGTATCACATGCCTCTCTAACTCAACAGAGCTTTCCAAGAGGAAGTAAACAAAACAACAGTATTATTTAAAACTGACCATCTGTTTTAACACAAAACCCAAAAGTTCATTTCCTTTCCACTGCACTGGGAAAAAGTCCTAATAGTTCTTCATATTATGTGAAGAAGTTGCTCAAAGACTTTTTCCCACTAGAAGTCTTCCCAGTTGAAGCAAGCAGGCGCTAACTTTGTAACAACATTAACAGAATCTCTGTAGGTCTCTTTAAAATAGATACAAATGAAGCACAATTGATTTCACTGAATTTCAGCTGCAGTTTGCTTACTTAACGCAGTTAACTCTAGCTCATGAACGTTTACAAATTCCATTTCAGCACATATCCATGAAATTAATCTCCATCCCATTCTCACCAGAAGTATTCTACTCCAACCAGCAACTTCTTGTGTGTCTTTCTGGGAGGTTCAAAGTTTGTCTAAGCAGCACTAAGCACCAGCATCACCTTGAACTTCCAGTGACCTGGGCCAGTTGGAGCACCACACACACAAACACTGTGGGAAGCATGAGACTTCACTCCAGACAAGACCAAACCATATTCCTCTGGTTTTTATCTCTGCACCCAGTGGGTGTAAGCATGAATTATGCAAGGTGAAGAGCTGGCTTAATATTTGAAAATGTTAAGTCAAGCAAAGAAAGCCCATGCCTGCCTTAGTTTAGAGAAATAAAGCCATGCTGTAAATCTAAGCGTATACCACATTACTGTGGTTATTTTTGAGAACCAGTGTTGAATTTATCAGGACAGTGATAAAGGAATTCATAAGATGCCAAGGCCTTTAACATTTACACGTTGTAAATGTTAAAGGCCTCGGCATTTTATAAATGTTGGTTTTGCCAAACTAATTTGGCAAAAAATAAATATATTGGAGCAAATGAATTTACAAATAATTGACATGAGGTTCATACCTACATTGTTTCAAAGTAGCTCTATTTGCCCAGCTGATCACCACAACCTGTGGCTGTCAATGGCAGATCTGCGTTGTTCTCTTGCAAAGAAAAAACTTTGATTTTTCAGCAATATAGCTCCACCAAACACAGACATTTTGCTCCCTAAAGCTTTCCACTGAGCAACAGTCTGAGCATTTCTATAATTGCAAACAAAATTTTTTTTTCAAGTTGTTCAAAATACAGGTTACTATTTCAGTGAGAATTCAAATGGGAGCAAGTTATATTCATACACATGCTTTGGGTTTGTTGGTTTGGGGTTTTTTTTAAATTAGATTACACCACAATTTCCTCAATATTTTTTTCATGGATAAACAAGGGTCTATGAGATCTCAGAATAAGCACTTCCATATTATATCCAAAGTGTGAGAATTGCTAAAGGGTCTGCGTGCCTCAGTCTAGTCAAAGAAAACACAGTTAAGGATGGTTGAGTTCTGGGTTTCTTTCTGCAAGTTTTTTTTGGGGGGTTGGGTGGTTTTTTGGTTTTTTTTGTTTTTTTTTTTTTCTGCTGAGAACGTCTGCCTACTAAAAACTGAACTGAGGTCATCAAGTATGCTATCATCAAGTTGGAAACTTATCAAGATGACATATGTTTTTTGAGTCTTCATAGAAAGGGCTACTTTTGCAAGTTACAGAAATCCAAACAAAGGAGGTTGTTAACCTATCTTTAAAATCTTGGTCTAATCACTAAACGCACAAGAAACCTGTATTTTTAAAATAATAGAAGTAGGTTACACAGCTGACTAAAAGCTAGCTGAAAACAGAATCTTATTTCTTGTAGGCAAACATTTTACAAAAACAGTAACAAGTCAGCCCATTTGCATTCATGTATACACAGAAACATATAAAGGCAAAAAACACTGGTATGTTTCCACTGAAAACTATCCATATTTCCATAGTAAAATGGGGAAAAAATTACATTTCAATAAATTTTTAAAAGTTTTCCAAAAAAAAATTATTCAGATTAACATTTATAAAATTTTTGCTTATCAGGTTATTAGCATTAATTGCATTAACCAAACATCTTCACATGAGGTGATATTGTGTCATATAAATGTCCACATCTTATGCTGGCTAAGTTGGAGTGCTTTATGCACTTTCTCAAATAACTATGTTAAAGGGCTAAAGAAAAGCTGTTTCAGAAAGGAACAAAGGAACAAACAGCTTAGCAAAATCAGTTTTTCCACATAGTTTGTTTCATTTTGCTCCTTTTTTTTTTAAGGACAAACAACACTGAGCATCACAAAATATTCCAGAAAGCAACTGCCTAACCCTTACTCATCCATTCTGTTTTAGTTAGTGACAAAAGAATAACAAAATATAGGGACAGAGGAAGCTAAATAAAGTCAGTCTACCATGCTGCATTCTAATCTGAAGGATGCCAGCAAAGATGTTTCTCTCATTCCATTTGGAACAGCTGCTCTAAGAGTCTTTGTATTTGTTATAGGACAGAACATCTTCTCCATGGAGACAGTGGAATAGGAGTAAATATATTCTTCACATCACTTAAGTGTTTTATTTTACTATGGCAGTGGATTATACAGAGCAATAAATCCATCAAGAGGACAAGTGGTCCTTAGCTGCTCTGCATTCTGTATTGTGCTGATATGACACTGCACAATTATAACATAAAAGCACCACCAAAGACAAAAAAAATTACATTTATCACTGATCCTTAAGTCTGAGGAACCATGGTAAGAGCAAACTGATTTTCAAAAATACAAATGTCAGGTAGTAAATAACACAATGAACCTCTCTTCAAGAATATAAGGAAATTCCTTGTGAAAATGAACACTAAAACATTAAATGTTCAGTTTTCCAATATCCAAGAGATTTTTGTCCCAATTTTAAAAAAGAGAGATATAGGCAAATGTCTAATTTTAAGCACAGCAAATCCTACAGACCTCAGTAATCATTTAATTACATGTTTAGACACCATCTGTTTAAATGCTTTTTACAAGGTATGCTTAAGTGTACAGATGCAAAATATCCCTAACTGGAGATATATTCCAAACCTTGCATTAATGGGGCCTGTATTAGGTTCCAGCAACACAAAAACACTTGATACACTTGCTCTGGAGGCAAAACTAAAGGAAACTAAAGGAAGCCAGGAAGGTCAGCTGTGAAACACACTACAGGAAACTAAAAAACAGTGACTAATGACCCAAATACTTGAAAAGACCCAAACGTGAAGGTCAAGTGAGAATGACTAATTCAAGGATATAAACCAGTATAGTACAGTGCATGTTTATATTGCACCTTCCTAATCAATGCTGCAAGGTCCTTTAAAAAAAGGAAATTTAACTCATAGCTGCCACCATTACAGATGAGCTTGGTGAATGCAGAGATAAATACTACTAATTGCTAAGTATCTTGTCCATCTATACACAAAAACAATATTTTAATAATGACTTTGCTTGCTTCAATTGCAGTCAGAGTTTTTCAACTATTAGTCATGCACATAAAAACACCCACAGAGTTTCACTGTGAGGAATTACCCCACTTGAAGGCAGCAAGGCAAGGTAACATCCAAAGAATAAGGTGTTGAAGTCACCAGAATTCAAACTTCTGAGGGGAAGAGCATGTGAGGAGCTAAGAAGTGCATTATTCACATAAGTCTCTCTGTGTGTGTATATTTATATAAATATTTATATTTAGTGACAACTTGCACCAGCCTCCCTGAGGCCTGTAAGCAAAAGCTAAACTAATCATGCAGCTGAGCACTTCAATATGAGATAACCAACTAGAGGTTTTAATTAGCTTTTCATGAAATCTTATCTGGGCACTATTTTTATAGAAGAAATTCCTGAAAACTCAGCACTGTTACTCTATACAGCTTGAGTAATCCCAACATTTCAGACAGTGAGGAGTCTTCATGTCCCAAGACTCCTCACATATTTTTTCTTTATAAAGTCCTGGTTGAAATAACCATGTCAATTAAGTTTTGTCACAAGAAATAACTACAGGCAAGGTATCCATTTCTGAAAAATTAGCCTAAGAGTCATCATCTGGCCAGTTTTCAAGGAGCCTTGACAGTGCCTGTTCCAACAGAGGCAATTAAGGATAGTGTCTGTGAAGGAGTGTGGTCCTGAAACATGTTTCCAGACTGAAGTCTGTATCAAGCTCAGATGCTTTCAAGAGCTTCGGCAAACATGTGGGGCTTTCCAGAGAAAAGTGGTGATAAAAGAAAAAAGAAAAATTTTCTCTTTTCCAGGGAAAAATATTTTCAGGACTTTACAGTTTGCCACAGTGTTTCCTACCTACGTGTTTTTGAACAAGTAATTCAAAGATACTTGTATCTATAACTTCAAACAAATAGCCAATAAACAAAAAGCCTCTTAGTTGACTGTGATCTAAATCTCTACTTAAGAAAGAGTAAAAACACTCAAGGCCTAGCAGTGTATAGTTATTGTCTCAAGTTCTATGTAACTAGCAATTCC
>VYXD01005580.1:1442732-1490578 GCA_013397195.1 Hylia prasina | reverse complement strand
AAAAAAAAAAAAAACAGAAACAACCCAACACTCAACAGTTTAAAACCAGCATGTTTTTTGCACACATTCAACTGAGAACACAAAGCTAAAATGTCAACTCAGAGATGCCTTTTTTTCATTCTGCATTAATGTTCCACTGTTTGAGGTTTTTTCACCCTTGCAGCCAGCCTCCTTTTCCTATTTGAACTGTAAAGAACCAGAAAGGATGGAAAACCCATGATTTCAATTTAAAAAAAAAAAAAGCATGACAGTAACCAGTTTCTTCCATCTGTCAGGCAAACTACGTAAAAAAATGTCTAAAATCTCTGTGTTGACTCCCACTTTGGGACAGGTGCAGGAAACACACCCCACTGACAGGATGATGTGCCACGCTGCTTTTGTTGCCATTTGTACTTACACGGTCTTTGTCATCAGCTACATCACAAAGAATGTCGTCGAGATCCAAGATCCCACCATCCCCGTGCTCCAGTCGATGGACTTGGATCCAGTAGTTTGGATCCTGCTTAAAAGAAGAAGAAAGTAATATCAGATTATCACATGCCAACAGGAAAATCTCATTCCACCATACAGTCAGCATCACTCTCTTGCAAGTGCTTGACATCAAACATCTATTCAGGTCATATTTCTGTAAATAAATATAAATTGAGATGTAAAGCCCAAGTTCTTTTTTTAAATTGCCTCAGACTAGATATGTGGTCTTCTCTCTTCCACCAGATCTGCATGAGTCACAATCCCATCACTGACACGCAGGACTCTGACACATTCCCAATATTACTGCACATTACATTCCCAATATTCCTTCCATGAAAGGAAAATACATTGTCCTCAGAATAAAGTATGTCAGACAGTGGTCAACAGGCACAAAAGGTTACATGCAGCTGTAAAAGGTTTTTACAGGTTTTTACAGAACAGCTATAAAAGGTACAAACAGATATTTAAACACCATCAAAACGTTCTACCTGTCCTTTGCTAGAAGTGGTAAATGGAATATCTAAAACTTATACTAAGAATACTTTCCACATTTAAAATAAAAAATTATATATACACACAGATACATATACACACATGTATGCATACAAATGTGTGGGTGTGGTTTTGTGTCTAGCAGTAACTGGGAAGACTGGCTTTATAGTCTTTATTATTACTTTTGATAGCAAAGGAAGCCATAGGGAATAAGGCTGTGTCCACAAAGTGTCTCCAGCATATGACCCAAGAGATGGTTAATACTCAACATACTATTCTTAAAGGATTTGTTTCCTAATGGGGGAAAGTTGCCCTGTAAACACAGGGCCTGATCATGCTAATTAATCCTGCTTCTCAAATACACCCCCCAACGCCCCGGGCTGTTGTTCAGTGTTTCACAGTAAAAGACCTTCCCTGCTTTTCACTGAGAGGCAAGGCTGCACAAAGTTTCTGCTGGGAGGACCATCAAACTTGCATCAACTTGCAAAGTTCCTGACTTCCTAAAAATAGCAATTAGCATCAGCCCTTTCAGGTATGGTGTCTAGAAGTGACAAAGCAAACAAACAAAAATAATAAAAACATCCAAAGCCAAAGCCAAACCTGAACTGAACAAAACCCACCCACACTAAAAATAGAAGTCATAAATAAATACATAACCTCCACCCTAAAAGGCTTGAAAATATTTTCATTTTTTAAACATGGAACAGGACAAGAAACAGGACTACCAGAATTCCTCTAAATCTATATATGTATTTAAATCCTGACAGAACATGCTGCACAAAAGAACATGCTGCACAAAAGAACATCAAGAGATATTCATTTTGATTTTAACATCCTAGAACTCTATGTAGTTGAACATTATATCTATGCATAAGTCAAATATTTTGGAGATATTTGATAACTATGCAACTTACTTAATTTTTTGTATAAGTACATCCTCCTAAAATACTGCTGCAAGTCATCATCATCAGATTATCAGATTTAAGAATTACATTTTATAGTCATTAGGCTAGTCATTTCAAAAATTAAATTACAGACTTTTTTCTCTGATTTATTTATGTATTAAATATCATTACCTTCCATTTCTTCTAAGCAAGCACTTAACTGGATTTCTAGTATCTCTAGATACTAAAAATCTCTCAACAGACTTACTGTTATAGCATATTACAGAAGATAACTCAGCATACTTTTTTCAAATGATTCAAGAATAATTAAAAATGGTATTACATTATTCACACTGTCATGCATACAGAGGTGCCTGCATAGCTAGCTAATACACAAACCTGCTCTGTAAAAAAGGCACATACTGCAAATACTAGGATAAACTCGTAAGTTTGAATACTCCACTAACACAGACAGGGTTCAACAAAGTCACCTGTGTACACCAGAAGTCTTTCAACATTTCTTAACAAACATGTTCAAAGGAAAGTCTGCTGAGGAGATGCCTTTGTAAACTCTGCTCTCAAATTAAAAGGAAAAAAGATCCTTCCTCATCTTCTAGCCTGCTAAAAAATCTCCTCTGCCTCTCATATCGACACCAAAGACTGAAACATTTGCAAAGACTGAGTTAAAAGACACAATCAGACAAGCTGTGAAGCACCTTGCACTCCTAAAGGACTTGATTCAGGTTTCCTCTGCTGAGATTCTCCATCTCAGAGCTAAACTGGAATTGAACCATAAGCCAGCCCTCACTGCAAAATCATAGAGGGAAAACCTTGTTTGGGCTTTAAGAAAGCCTGATCCCTCAAACGTCACCCAATTCACCATTTTTGTCTGCAACAATTAATCTTCATATTGAAGAATGGAAACATGAAAAAGAGGTAACTGCAATACTGGCTCAGTGACCTGACTACATCCATCAAAATAAACAGCACTCAAGCTGAAACTACAACTTCAATATCCATGTTTCCTTGTTTTTTGCTTCCACAACTATTTCCTACCTCCAAGGCAAATGTAAAAAAATATTCTTGATTACAGAATCAATAGCAGAAACACCCATTTCTACATCACTATTCTGCTATTTCAGCATGCACAATCTACTTAAAAATAGCTTTGATACATAAGCTGCATCACTTCTGCTAATTACTTCCTTTAAAAGTTTCTCAATATTGCATAAGAAGTTTTAGATAGACTTATTTTTACTGTATCACCTGTTAGTACTGCCATAGCCTGAACTGCTCTGGTTGCTTTTCCTGTCAGACAAGGTCCTGATACAAAACAATACGTGAGCAAGACCAGACAAGAAATATATAAAACTAGTTTGGCAAGAATTTACTCTGGCGGGATTTGGTAAGTAAATATGAAATAACAATGCAACTTTTCATTAAAGCTCTCTCCAAACATCAGAACAGTCTTCTCTTGAGGCCCTTTTACTCTATTAAAGGTTTTGCATAAATCAAGGATTTGGTGGGGGAGGATTGGGAGGGAAGAGAGGTCTAGAAGGGAAGGGAGTACTCACATTGTACATTGTTAATGTAACTAACATTAGTTACACCGTACTGGGGGAAAAAAAAGAAACTGAAAAAAAAGAAAACAACAATGAAACTAGCGATTTTACCAAGCTATGAAAATCCACAGCTATTTATGACTCCAAGTTTCAGCAGTTATATCTATATATTATTTAGCCAAACAACATGAAAAAACCAAATTGCATAAATGTTCACATTTAAATTCCCATTCTGTGATCTGTCTAAAATGAACATAATGTTATACTAGAGTCAGCTCATATGCACTGTCTGCTAAATACAAAAGAAACTGAACCAGACTTGATGCAGACTGGAATTTAAGTACACCTACATGGATGTTACAAGTGCATCTGTACTCATGGTTTGGTCAAGTTGTATTTCTCAATCTCAGCCAGTAAACAGATATTCACAATTCCCTACATAATAGCAGTAATACAGTCCTCAAACATTTTCTGAAGCAGTCAAATACACTGTTTTGGCTTAGACCAGCTCCTAAAGTGGAAATTGGCTATTTCCAGAGTTTTCTGGAGTTGACATAACTTTATCTGTGGGTCCAGTCAGTCCTTCAGGACCCCAGAACAGGACACCTGAACACCCTCGCGATCACCCTCTCTGGGTGGCACTGCAGGGCCTGAAAGTGAGATGCCAAAAACGAGGGACAGCCACCAATACTTATCTATGGCAATCTGCTCAGGGCATGTGGAACAGGGTGCTTACACAAGCCGAAAGGAAAATGTCTTCTAGTTATTAAACAAAAAAATTCTTTAAAACTCAAGTTGCTGTTTAAAAAAAAAAAAAAAATTAGATCTCCCACAAGTTTTTCAAGAAACCTGCTTCAGAGTTACGGTTTAGTCAGACATGATGCTGCTGTTTCAAAATCTGAATTTGTATATTAGAATCAGATTTTCATATTTTGTCAATAAAACAAAGTTATATTTATATTCTTTCACTGCTGTGATTGTGTAAAAGGGTATTGCACTCTCCAAATGTGCAATGCATTTAGACAGAAAAACAAGTGGTGATAGAGAACTCATTAGCTTCACTGCTCCACCAATGTGTAAGTTAGCAAAGCACACAATTATTTTGAAAAAGCTGCATAGATGACTTTGTCACTAGTTCATGTAGAAGAACCAGCAAGTTCACTTCATTGAAAACAAGGACAGAAGTAATGCTAAACCTGATTTATAATATCTTCATTTAAATATTGCATCACTCAGCTCAAGTCTAAGCAAGTCAGCTCCCCCGTTTCCTGTCTACACCCATTTAACTATTCAACTTGATGATGATTATAAAGGTACTCATAATTTAAGCTCATGAGCACCACATTTTCTAATCCTCAGCAATGGGAGATAAATATTTGCTAAGTGAACACCAGCACTGAGACTGGAAGCAAGAGCACATTACAAGGGCAACAAGAACGAAGCCATTCACATTCTGTTT
Organism: Hylia prasina; assembly: GCA_013397195.1. Taxonomy (NCBI): domain Eukaryota; kingdom Metazoa; phylum Chordata; class Aves; order Passeriformes; family Sylviidae; genus Hylia; species Hylia prasina. Next base: position 1,485,710 of record VYXD01005580.1, on the reverse strand, counting down.
ATTACATAAAATGACTTCTAAAAAGCACAAAGGAAAAACTGAGAAAAGCACTAATTTAAGTAGTATAATTCAGTATTCTGTAGCTAACAATTTCATGTTCCCACATAATGGAAACAAGGACCATATGTGGAAAACAATATCTAGAAATTAGAATGGAAACAGCAATGTGTTCTAATTAATTGCATAGGAAGATTTCTTACTCCTTTACATCTAAACAGTTGTCTTGGTTTTCACAAATGTACCCTTTCAAAGCATATATTGAAATCTTTAACATTAAAAGTAATAGTAAGTAAGATTATTCTTTGAAATACTTTGTCCCTATCTTACAAGAAGACAGCACCACAAACCTCTGAGAAGCTGCAATCTGTTTAACAGAAAGCATAAAATCTGGCTCCTAAAAGCCTGATGAACAGTGCTTAGTGTTTACTAATTGTGCCCACTGCTGCGATTTAATCTCACCTGTCACCAGCAGGATGTCCTGAAGCATCAGAAAAATGACATTAATCTGCCTGGCTACAATTACATACTTGGAGCTAGGATGGCAGAGGAGTGTGTGTAATTTCTTGTGTGCTGTTTGAAGCCCAGGCAGAGAACACTGCAGAGGGAGCACACCAAACTCTCCCCAAAAGGTCTTTGTACTTCTTAACTTTGCCCACATTTCCCTACTGCATTCCCCTTCAGCTGGGTGCAGACCAGTTGCCACTGTAATTTGTTACACATCTGGAAATCAAGTAAAACAGGTATTTTCCCCCACACTCCTATATTTTCTAATCTGTTCTTGCCCAAATAGGAAGTGTATTTTTTACGACACAACACTCTTGGGAAATAGATTTACTTTGCCAAGCAGAGCTTCCTAAGGCTCTCTGTCCCTATCAAGACCATGTTTCAAGAACTGAAATTATTTAAATTTAGATATAATTTATAGTTTTTTGCTTTAACACAGTTCCTTATATGATTTTTAAAAAACAATATCAGCTGGACAGTTGTGCACAGGTATTTCAGCGTAACTCTCAAAGGAAAACAGACATACCACCAGGACAAAGGACAGAGCAGAAGCATACCCAAGTATGTCGATATAACCTCTCAATTATAGATGAAGAGATAAAGGGAAAGTAAGTATATATTATTAGTTTCTGCTTAAAATCATCTGGAATTCAAGATTAGAAGGCCATGTGTGTGGCTATCTTCACTGGATTGAGTTTTCTGAGAACAGATAAAGCCTTTGTGGCAAGAATACACACGGATAAAAACCAACTAAATCACGAGGCTGGGGTGTGTACTGGACTTGTCTGTTCAGCAGCATATGGCACTTGGGCGTGTTAACAGTCTGAAAGGAAACTATGGTTAATAAAAACCTAATATATCTGAAAAATTGCCAGTGAATTCATTCATTTCCCTGTCTAGCTCTGTGCTGCAAGCAGAAACCATCCAAACAAGCAGTCAGGTGCCAAAAGACAGATATGAACACTTGCAACGTCAGCTGGCTTCCAGCTCTGTTCCACAGCCTGAGAAGCCAGCGAGAACAAGCCCCTGGGTTTAAATTGCATCTCCATGCCATCATCTGTCTCCTGGCATTTCAGGCACCAAGATCTGCTGCACAACACACAAGAGCAGCAACGGGAGAAGCAGCTTCAAAGCCAGCTGTGCTCTCTGATGCTGCAGCATGGACCCTTGGCAATACTGGTACAACATAAGTGCATTCACTGTCTCGGCGAGGGCACAAGCCACAAAAACACTTAACATTAATGAAAGCAGCCCAGTAAGGCTCAGAAAGCAACTGATAGCTGTAGCAACTCTTAAGTTACCAGGTGATGAGTGGAAGGGACAGTTATCTTTTGCGTTTATGACCTCACTCCACCTGCAATCACTCCCCTCACACAAATGTTTGAGCACATTCTCATACACTTGCCCTGCATTCCATGAAGTCAAGAAAAAAGGGGCCACAGACTACAAAAGAAAATAGCTGAACATTGCACAGCAGAAAATAAGCCTTATCCCTTTCATCTTTTTGATGCTTAACCTGTAAAACAGCTCTTTGTTCTGAAGATGCATCACACTGAAGCTAATTTCTTGCTATCTGTATTACTGAGAAAGAGGAATACACATTCAGGAAGATTACACATCATGCTGTAACGAGAGGGTTTGGTCTGCGATTTGACTTTTTTCAAACATACCAGATTATACATAATATCTTCAACGAAGGGATGCACACTAATTTGATATGAACCAGTTATGAAAAAGAGAAAAACATACAAGCCTGATCACTGAAGCATCTTGTTCCACTTTTCACTCACCAATTCCTTCCTAGCCTTGCTAAAAGGGCTTTAGCTTACCAGAAATCCATCCAAGACAATAAAATCTGAACATATGGCAAATATCACTCTTTCTGACATATTGAAATGTTAGAAAGGATCTTCATGAAGCAAAAAAAAAAAAAAAAAAAAAAGAAATATTGGGCTTTGTATGCATCCTGTATGTCCAGTTTCAACAAAGATTTACTTAAAAATTAATCACATTACACTGTCAATGGCAGTAGTCATTACAGAAGCGATAGCCAAAAAAATAAGCCAAATATTCATTCACTTCAGCAATTAAATGCCTCCTAGAATCCACTAAATCAAACTAATATGGTCAGTAAACTGCTGGAACACTACTACATATTGACTTGTGCTGCATTACTACTGGAGTACAAAAAAGGCATCAAGGAACTACGTAATCTTGCTTGAAGTGGTAAAAGGTTGCTATTAAAAATGGTAAATTTGGCTGTTAGCCACTTCAGAGTTGACATAAACTTTCAAATATATATACAAAATCCTTGCTTTTCTGAAAAGAAATGGCAATTTCCTAATCTGTAAGGAAAGAAGTCCGACATCTACTGTAGCAGTAAAATTCCTATTTTCCTACCCTAAAAGGATATGCAAGTTCTTTCTATTAATGCATTACTGCCATGCATCATGAAAGCCTGGAATTTTTATTTAAGTCATCCACTTTACCTAGAAGCAATCTACACCAATCCATGAGAAATCATATTACTAATTGCTTTAAATCAACTTTCCTACATACTGCATAATTTCGTTACCTATTAAATAGAATAGAATCTCTGTATGCCCCAATAACTTAATGTCAAGGAATAATTCAGATTGGAAGGGACCTCAGGACATCCCAGCATTGGACAGGACCATGCTGAGCAGAATTCCTTTGTCTCCTGGATATGCCCTGCTGACACTACCTGCTGCCAGTGTGCAGGGCTGGCTCCTGCCCACTCACTGTCCCCAGCCTGTGGCACTGCATGGGACTCCTTCTCTAGTGCAGGACTAGGCAGAGAAGCATAGAATTGCTTAGGTTGGAAAAAACCTCTGAGATCATCAGGTCCAACTGTTATCCCAGTACTGCCAAGCTGACCACAAAACCACATCCCTAAGTGATACATCTACACTTCTTTTAAATACCTCCAGGGATGGTGACTCAATCATTCCTCTGGGCAGCCTGTTCTCATGCTTGATAACCCTTTCTGTGAACAGATCCAATCTAAAGCTCCCCCAGTGCAATTTGAGGACATTTCTTCTCATCCCATCACTTGTTACCTGGGAGAAAAGACAGGCCCCCACTTTGCTACAGCCTCCTTCCAGGTACTTGCAGGGAGTGATGAGGTCTCCCGTGAGCCTACTTTTCTCCAGGATAAACAATCCCAGCTCCCTCAGCTGCTCCTCCTAAGACTTGTGCTCCAGACCCTTCCCCAGCTTTGTTCCCTTTCTCTGGACATGCTCCAGCACCTCAGGGTCTTTTTTGCTTTGAGGGGCCCGAAGCAGGACACAGGACTTGAGGTACAGCCTCACCAGTGCCCAGTACAGGGGGACCATCACTGCCCTGGTCCTGCTGGCCACACTGTTGCTGATCCAAGCCAGGATGTCACTGGCCTTCTTGGCCACCTGGGCACAAGCTGGCTCACGATCAGCCTGGCTGCTGATCAACACCCCCAAGTCCTGGGGTTCTGGATACATTTCACATGTCTCTGGCAGCCTATTCCAAAAATATTGCACTGAAAACATTGCTCGCTGTCAAAACTAATGACATTATGACATTTCTTCACAGCACACAGCCCTCTAACCACTAGGAGGTGCCACCACCAAAGGGCAGGTCCAGGACAGCTCCTGGACTCTGACACTCACACCAAGTCAGGCACCTGCCAAAAAGGAGAAGTTACTTTGTGCTGCCACTAGAATGCATGTGGCAAACAAATTTGAGAATCATTAAATGAAGAATAAAGCTTTACATTTGGCTATGAAAGACTAACACACTTTTCACCACAATTACTGATAGTTTACCCTGTGAGCAACTATGTTGTTTGCTATGGGTAAGAAGTTAAATATGATGACACTGCATCTCTAAACTCCATTATGTCCATGCTGTCCAAATAACACTGTCCTGCCCAAACTGCAAAATAAAGTTTTTACATGGGATTTATTTCAATCCCATGTGAAGAAAATCCAAGATACCTATAGAAGCACTGCCACAAACTCCAACTGTAAATCAACAAGTATGGAAAGATAAATTTGCCCTTTTCAGATTATTTTGCTGTAACACAGAACTTACTTCATAATCTGCATCAAAATACAACAAATAATGCAACAAAAATGTTTCTTGATTACAATTTTTAATTATTAGTATTAACTCCAGATGACAGATACAAATTACAGTAATCAAATCCACAGCTCATGAATATGCAGTGAAATGTACTGTTTATAATGGTGCATAATCTTGTATGTGGGGATTTAGAATTTGGGCAACAATGCTGAAGAAATGCAGAACATCTTAGGACTGCAGCTAGACAATTGAACCATAAGTGCATCTAATGAAAGAAGTTCTTTCTGTTTCTTCCAAGGGTTTATTTACCTCCACCCATCATTGCAGCATTACTTGGATTTAAGCAGTTCATTGTTTTTTTTCAGCCACCACAACAGCTCTCCAAATACACTGCTAGATTTAGATCAGAATGATGGGTTTTACTGGAATAACCAACCACATATATATGTCTGTACATACAGACCTGTATGTTATAGACCAACACGTTTTACTCCTGATAGATGCTGATAAAACAAAACAAAACAAAAAGTGAGTCTAATAAAATGTTTCAAGGGAAAATTTAAGAGCGTAGAGCTGTCTATTCAAGTGACACCCAGCTTAAGCAGAAGAGCCTAATTTATTTCAGAAATGTACTTGAAACAAGATTTCATTTGGGGGCCATTAATCTCAAACACCATGAAAGATATAAACAACCAGTCCTGATATATGTTCCCAAATGGGCACAGTCAATTAATCGTGTAGTATGTGAACTCTAAACAATGATTAATATACAGAGAGTTGCAAAATCATTACAACCTACACTGCCTCACATTTCCAACACACTGTAAATATAAAGTTAAGACAAAATATTAAATACCACTCTCTGTCCTCATGGCTGTATCATTCCTTGGGGAACTTCAAATTCAAGGGTTGGTGGGTAGGACTTTGCAATATAAACAGCTTTGCTGAACCATGTGGAAGGAATGCACAAGTTATGTGAATGAGAAAAAATTATCTCAATTTAGGTCAGCTGTGATATCGGATGTTTTTGACAGGATTTCGAGTTTTAGCATCCCTGGTGCTTTACACCCTGTCAGCCAGCCAGGCACAGGGTACCCAGGAGATCTCCCTGCCCCTCTGCAGTTGCTGTAAGTGGGGTACACGTGGGAAGAGATCCCCACATTCCCTGCACAGGTAGCAGGGCACTTGGGCACTGCCTGCTGCCTGCACAGCAGCTCCCTGTCTGCTTTAGAGGAGGAGCAACGTGTCACCTCGGGCTGTTGGATCACGCTGGTGAATAGAACAAATAAAGTGGCAAACTAACATATGCTGAAAAACACCTACAAATCAACATCAGAATAGATACATGGAGCATTTCTACTGATTTGTGTTGTAGGAAAACCCTGCTAATAGTGAAAGGTTCAGGAGTTTCCCCTGTGCTCTATAAAACTGTTCCCAAGACTATAACTATATTCACCATCTTTGTTCTGCTCTCCTATGTGCACATTCTAGCTCAAGGACAGAGCTTTCTACACTGCCTAAGTAGGCTGACATGAGGCCAGGACCTCTACACACCACCACTCCACCATCTCTAAGGGACACCTGTGGAACAGAATCTGTGTTTAACACACTCCCGGACACACAAGCAGGTACCTCCAGGTCAAACCCACCAAGGAAAACTGGTTTCTAGTAAGCATCTGCAAAAGCAATGTGGAAATATTCACGGTATCATGTTAATTTATCTCTTAAATACTTTTCAAGATACTTTAACCAAAGCAGGCCTTATTTTCATCTCCAGGGAACAATTTGTAGCAATAATATTTAGCTATTATTTTTCCAAATTGCTCAATCTTTTTTGAAAGAGTGTAATTTCAATTCCTTCTAGTGGCACGGATTTAAGTATGCAGTCACTCTTTTCTAAACATGCCTAATGCTTTTCTGAAACTTCAAGAACATTCACTATATAAATTCAACAACTATAATCATGCTTATTTTATAAGGTTAAATAAAACAGATCTGCAATTCTCTTTGAATTCAAGGTTCTGATTGCTGCTAACCCAGGGCAGAAACTGCAGTGCAGCATTTAATGTTAGTGTGAAGGAGAGGAAGTACCTTAAAACCAAACTTCTATAAAAAATGCTCTCAAGGATTATTTGTTTGGTTTTTAAATGTATTCATTACTTCTGAAGACAAATACTTTCTTTTTTTAATTGACCCTAAGGTTCACTGTGACTGTAGTCCTACTGACTCACTATGCTGTAGGGTATTCCCATGTTTAAGATGAAAAAAAAATTTACACCGTATCTGGCTGGAGACCTCACCAGGAAAATAAAGGCAGAACTAATGCTAACTGCTACCAGCTCCACATTTTACCTTTCCTGCCATTTTAATTCACATCCATGTTTTGTTCAGAGATCACCAGTACAGTTCCTCCTCACAAATCAGCAGTAATCCTCTTTTTCAAATCAATAACTACGCTCAGGTGTAAGCTTGTAGCTAGCCCCAATATAACCAGAATCCTGCTGCCACACTCGTGAGTAGTCAAGAGAGCCACAACAGGACAACCCTAATGAAGGAACCTTACTCATGACTTAATGAGGACTCTTCATTTTCAAACTCCTCCCTCACTTCCAATCTCACTTCCAGCTCCAGAAGTTGGTATAAATACAAAAAATCACTTGCCAGCTACAGCTGTCAGATACACCACAACCTCCCCTCTTGCTCTGGCTTCTCAAAAACCACTCTTCTCCTCCATCACCTATATTTAATTATGACTCACCATCACTTCCATACCTGGCCAGCAGCAGAAAATAGAGAGCATTCCAAAGGTTAAAGCATTCCAAGAGGACAGCTATTGGAAAAAAACTTACTTAAAATCTTGCTCCTTCCATTTACCACAGCAGCATTCCTTCTAACCAGATACTTCAACCCCCTCCCAGACCCAACTGCATTAGCACCCATCAACTTCAGCAAAGCTTGCTGCTAAGCCCTGAGAACAAATGCACTACTGCAGGAAGATGGTGATCAGCACTAAAAACCTCCTTTTACTTCCTTGGTTATCTTCTCCCTTGTCACCTCCAGCGATAGGGAGCAGCACATTGAACTCTAACCCATTACACATCTTTCAAAATTGCTTAAATCTCTAATGGCATGTCTGCACTCGTCAAAATTCAAGCAGAAGGCCTTATTAAGAGAGAAGCAAAACCAGCTAGTCTTCTTGACCAGAAAAGAAAGCAATAAAAAATAACTATAAAAATCAGTGAAGCAATGCCAAGCCCTACTTTAAACAAGAGGTAAACCTTAAAGTCTTTTCAGCTGAGTTGTATATCACATATAAAATTGTACAAACTATTTAATTTTTTGAGCTCAGAGCACTTCAATTTGCATCTCCAGAAGTTTTGATTATTATAAGAATGATATGACAATGGTGTTTTCAGCCATAACTTATACTGTGGTCTGAATCAGAAATTTCCATCTTCGTAACAAAGTCAATTCTGGCAGAAGGTACAGAGAAATTACTACAATTGCACACACAGGGACAATGTTAGAAATAAACTCAAGCACACTGTAACATTCCACCTAGAATTATACCTCCAAGCCTGGTAAAACCCAAGTAATTATCTTTCTTCTCTTCTGCTAGACAAATTAGAGAGTATCCTCTACTTAGTCAAACCTGAGTTTGAAACCTCCAGTTTCTAGTTCTTTATGTGCTTTCAGAGCCTTATTGAAAATGTTTTCAGGGCAACAGCCTAATTATATTGTATACACACACAGAATCTAAGAATTATTCATAACTCATGGCAAAAATGAGTTTCACACAGGTTTGATTAAAAACTAAAAAAAAACGAGAAAAAACTTATGATTCATTTAGGTGTAGCTCATCTGTTCACAGAAAAACAGTATTTTTAAAAACACTGCAACTTCTATTTTCTGTAATTAACTCCTATAAAGCACATACAGTATGCTTGAGATTAAGAATAAGCAGCAAACCCTGTCTAATAAGGTGTAGAGAAAAAAAAAAAAAAAACCACAGGTTCTTAGAAACTGCACAACTTTTCTTTCAGAAAACCTGTTTATATTAAGCACCTGGGATCTCTCCAATAGGTTTCCTACCCAAATGCAGATAGAAGAAGGTGGCTGTACTATCTCTTGCTAGCTTTGAATGATCAGAGCACAACCAAGGCTACAGGTAGGTACAAGGAAATCGTGTCTTAAACTTCATTAGAGAAAAATCTGCATGTTGTTCTGTAATAGAGTAGAGCAAAATGAAAAGACCTTGATGAACAGAGAGAGACTAAAATCTGGCATCTTTTTTTGTCTGGCTTAGCATATGATTTAGATGGCATACACTAACAGTTCCCCAGCCAGGACTGCATCAAGCCAATCAAGTTTTAAACCATTTCATCTAAACACAAGGCTCCATCCATGTATTTTTGCAAAACACTTCAAATAAATTGACTTTTCTAAAAAATTGTTTTCCTCTAGCAACCAACGGGCCTTTGGTTTGTCTCTTCTCTTCTATATTAATAGCAACTGCACTGTTAAAAATACAATGAAAGTTTCAATAATTGAAAGAATTTTTTTATAAACCCCTCATACTTTTTTAAATACTGAGATGTCTGGATGGATAGAAGCTTGCAAGCATCAACATAACAACCTTGTGTGTATACATACATATACATACACACATGCACACACCTACTCTTACATATGAAACCCGCCCTCCTGTTCTTAAAGCCAAAAATACTGCTCTTAAAGAAGTCTACCTCAAAGTCTTTGTATTTGGATTCTCAGACTGCTCTTGTACTCTGTGTACTCTATTTTGATTCAGAAGAATAATTATGTACACTTATACAATTGAAAATATTCCAGTGAATAACATCATCTTCATTTTCCAGAAACAAGGAGGCTTTGCTTTCCAAAGGAGAAATCCTCGCTTGGCAGAGAGTCTTACAGCTGCTTTTACAGGCTTTTTCCTAGAGAAATGTAACTCCCAGCCACGTACAGATTAAAGCCCCAGTACACAACAGGGGGACAAACAACTGCACAGACAAATTGGTTACACACAGCACCAACACCTGGGCACTGAGCTGCTCCATGGCTGCACCAGATGGGCTGCTGGGAGAATTCCCAGGAAGATCCTGGTCTATATATAGTGAGCTGTTCAGATACACAGGGGTCATGAACTTTGATTGGTTAAGACACAGAGCAAGATGTACCAGCTGCAAGAGACCGATAAAGCCATCCAGGGCTGTCCCACAAACAGGCAGCATTTCCAACACAGACCCCAACTCCTTTAAAACTAAAGGTGGGGGGGAATGAAAGCTTTGCTGTATTTTCATGCATTAGTGAAGAAGAAAAGGGAGAGGCAAGAAACCTATTCATGTGGGCCCCAATTTAAAAACCAGACTGTTTATATGAGTAGATGTAATAAATCCCATGACTATAAGGTAGTGATGGGACACAAACACAGCACACACAGGGAGGGATTGGACTCTCCCAGCTGTTGGAAATCTGACACTGACTCACCCTCAGCTAGGCCAAACTTCTGTTCCAAGTCCATATGCATGGACTTCATCAGGAGGTTTCCATCATACAGTAAAATTTGGCCTTAATAACATTTTATTTCACTGGATGACTCACACGCCTATTCTTCTGATTTTTCAAAAGGCTGATGTCATTTCACTTTCTTCTACACACGTTGCAGGTTGTTACATTACGAATGCAGTTCCCTTTCATCAAGTAAAATGCAAAAATTAGCAATAAAGCAAAATTTTGCCATTTGAAAAAAAATATTTTAGCCAGCTTAGAGATACTGGGAATCCTGCTCAGCTTTGTGCAAACCAAACTTGAAGTAAAAATGTCAGCTTACTCAAAGCTTTTCTTTGATCCAAAGCTTTTCTAGAGGAGACCTCAGTGTCAGTGATTAAGACATTCAAGATCTGTGTTGAAAAAGCTGCAGGTTTACGGAAAGCTCTGCAGAGCTTTCTGCCTTGCAGGACCTTACTGCCAGTCCTCCCTCCTCCCAGCTGAGCATCCCTGTCCCATGGAGACTTCCTCTGTCTGAAACAGCCCCCACAGGCATTTTAGGAAGTATTTTTCACAAAAGTTCTCTCTTTCATTACAATGTTGGGGGAAAAAAAGTTTACTTTTTTTAACACAACAAAAAATGTGTTCAGTAGCTAGTTATGTTACTTAGAAACATGGCTGTTTCAAAATTCATTTAACTTTAGGAAAAAAAAAAGACAATTTAAACTGCCTTGGACTCAAAAACTTCTAGAATCATAAAGCTCGTGTAAAACATTCTTTTTGGACTATCTACATCAGAGGAGTCTAAACATAATACTGTAACAGCCAAACAATCTCCTAAAATATAAAGACAAGGAAAAAAATACACATTCTCTGGAACTCTGGAGCTTTTCATGCTTCCTGTGAGAAGTACAATCTTGTTGCACAATACAAAAGAGCATATTCAAGCTGTTCTCTGCACTGGTCTGTAAAGTAAGAGCAAAAGCAGACACGTTTATGCTGATAATTCAGAAGAAGCCATATCTTCTAAATTAAATCAATTTGAATTTAGTACACTGAGATTTTAAAGTGGTAATTTATAACCCCATATGATAAATCAAACAGAATTTGACCTTGAATTTTACATCAGTCTTTTCTGAATAACTGATTTTTTTTAAATTAAAAATAAGACTTCCTTGAAATTTCTAGTAGTTTAGCACTTGTCCTCTGATAAGCTACAAGCCACCTTCAAGATTCACAGGAAAAAGGTCATGTTTTCAAAACAGCTATTCTTCCAAACACTAAATAAACAAACAAAAAAGATTGTGCTTAAGCTTACATTCTCACATATGTTCAAAGACAAATGTTCCACTGAAACAATTAAGTCAATATACAAACGACAGATATCAGAAACAGTTCCATAAATAATTACAACTCCATATAACACTCTGCACAGAGATATATATTGAGGGTGAAAAATCTGGACCTTGGTTACAACCAAAAAGGTGTATGCATTTTTATTCACACCACCATGACAACCCAATAGGGGAAAAAAAGTTACATTTTCTTTAGGATGTTCAGACCTCAAACATTAGACATGCAGACACAAAGCTTTATTTTGAGCTCACCTTTTCTGTGAGCATCAAAGCCAGGTGAGGCTACAGGTACTTATTGAGAAATGTGCAGGGAAGCAGGGTGGGGTGTGCAGAGCACGCCCAGCCCAGGCGGGCGCTGCTGGCTCAGAGCAGAGCGCGGGTGATGCGGTGACGCACAGGGGAAGCTCCCTGCCATCTCCTCCTCCTCCCCACCTTATTACTGACGTTACCACAGAAGCCAAGGATTTCAGCAGGAACCAGAGTCCTGCTTTGCCAGAGATGGACCATCTGCTTCAGAAAACTTACAGCTCATCGCTGGTCCAGTTGAAATTTTACTGATGTACCTCAGTGGATTTCCTAAAATTCATTTTATTATTTCCAGAGGAAAGTGTGGACAGGCGTGTTCCACAAGTAGGAGGTAACCATAAGTTGTCAATGCTAATTTAGCTACTTTTAATTCTGGAACACCCAGCCTATTTTGGTGCAAGTTCAATTAAATGAGAAGCACTTTCCGCTCCTCTGATAGAAGTACAGCCTTCATGCCTGTTACACTGCTTGCACTGCGTGGCAGAAGGGCTCCTCTCCTTTGCCTCTCTCTGCCTGGTTGCTTCTGAAGCCAAAAAAAGAATATAAAAGGAGGCTTCAGACCAGAAGTAATTTTAGTATACTATAACCAGCAGCAAAACAATCTTTGGGAAAATTACACAAATCCCTTAAAGCCTCTGGGGCTTTATCTCACACCAAGAAGGCTTAAGAGTCTAAATTATATGGATGAAGCATGGGCTAGCAACAGCAAGCAGGAGGGAGGACACAGGATTGGTTCAGTGGGTGATGTTCATCCACCTTTTGAAGATGTGCAGAAGAAGCTCTAAGCACAGCACAGAAATGTTACAGGAAAAATATAAAAAAAGGAAGTTGTGCAGAGAACTCAGAATTTGTCATTTCTAACAGATCTTCATCCTCTAAATAAAAACTCATTACCATTTCAGCCAAACTCTGGAAAACACAGTTGGTCTTTGGACTACAATCTGCAGTTCAAACTTGCACAGGGCAGCCCAGAAACAGTGGAATAATAACCATTTTGTGCAATTACCTTGTATTTAGCTTTAGCTTATTTCTGCCTACAGAAGTCTCTCTTGTTTCTGTCTTACAGGCAAAAGGAAAAGGTTATTTGAGACTTCTGTTTCTGACATTCTCTTTTGATTACAGACTTAATCCAAAAGAGACTACCCTGAAAGGCCAAGACAAATGTGCAACCGCATAATTGGTCTGGCTCAAATGGCACTGAAGTCAGGAGAAAGCATCCCCAACTCCAGAGAGATTCAGTCTGTGCTGAAAGCCACATTAAACTTTGTTTACTGTTTGCCTGAAAAGCCATATACATATGCTACGGGAATGTTTTGCCAAGTTTGAGCTGTGATGGTAGATATACTATAAAAAGCCCTAGTATTCTGCCAAGATGTGTATAGCACATCTGCATTTTTTTTCTTGCTCACTCTCAGAAAACATTTTAACTTGGCATAGAGCACCACGTTTTATTCTAGTGAAATCCTTGCAAGAAGCACTTGAGAAGCAAAGCAAATAAATGAAGTTCTGTAATGCATTTGATTCCTAACCCATGAAATGTGCAAAGAGGAAAATTGTCATTTTGCTATAAAGCAGGCACTGTGCTATGATACACGGCAGTTGGCACAAATGCATAAATAGTGAAAGTGTGTCATAATATGAAAGATGTCTATACAACAGCCAGCTCATTAGTTTATATGAACCCCTCCTTCAGCAGATGAGAGCAGATTTGGTTTACACCAGAGAACAACTAAAAGAAATTCTCAAACTTCTTGAGAAGTCACGTGACTTCAAGGAAAAAAGGGATAAATAAAGGAATTTCAGCGTAATATTATTACTATAAGTTTTGCTCAGTTACAACATGCAGGACGGAAACAACTGGAGGTCATATATTTTATTTCCCAGCACAACAGAACTTCCTGCCCATGAAAAAACACCACTGCCAAGATCTGAACCACCCATTCATTAAGGGTTTTTTATATTCATTTTTGTTGCTCATTCTGTTCCTTATTCTGTTTGTGTTGATAAAAGTGTTTTATTTACTGTAGTTAAAATAATATTGAAAAATGTTTCATTTTCAAAAAAATAAAATCTAGACTAAAATATTGTCATTCATGACACAGATGGGTTTTTTTCAGCTGCTTTAAGAAAGAAGGGAGAACCATGGCACGCCTAATAATCTAGTATTTTCTTATTCAGTCTTCAAAACAAAATTTTAATGCTGGCATACTTGGGGCATCTCTTCATGCCCTGCCACCACCTGCAGAAGTCTGGCCTTCAGCAGCATGGGTGACTGTAGGGGTGGGGTAGAGGAGCAGGACTGCCCCAAGCAGAGTTGGGGCAGAGGTGCCTGACAGGCCAGACTAGGAATCACATTCCCCTTGGGACAGCACAGCATCAGCAAGGCACAAAACGCCAGCCAGAGCTTGATGGGACACAGCTCTCCATCCACCTGGTGCCAAGCACAGACAGTGTGACTTACCCTAAAGATGCTGTGAGCAGTGGCCCTTGGCAATTAAGCACATTAAGCAAGCTCATGTCCCCAGGCCTCCCCAAGTTCTCTCCTATATCCCTCAGTACAGCCTGGGTTGTTCTTTTTTGCTGTTTCTTCTCTCCTTAATTGGCTTTCACAAGGTTTGCAAGTAAGCAGCTCCCAAATGCTGCCTCTGCAGCAATGCAAAGCACAGCAGGGAAACAGGGTGGGGACAGAAACACCAGCGGTAGCACTGGCTCACGTTGGCTTCAGCAGCTATAAAATAGCCTTAAATTCAACTCACAGGCACTTTGGCCAACAGCACCAACAGCCCTTGGTCTGCTGGACAGCAACTGCTACTCCTCTCTAGAGCCAGCACCTGGCACCTCAGCTAAACAAAACCCACGAGGCAGGGAGGCCTCCTCCATTTCACCAAGGACTATCACTGAACATACAGGGGAGGACGGGAGGCTCACCAGACAAATTCACTGTAGGCTGGCAAAGGATAACAAGATCCTTCCCAGCTTCCTCACCTCTCCTACTTGGAGGGGGGGGAAAAAAGGAAAAAAGTCTAAGTTGTGTAGGTTTTCCAAACCCTCTGCCAAGCAAAGTTTACAACCACACAGACCAAGGAAAAGATACCGTAGCAGAAATCACGGCTGCATATTATCTATCTATGGGAGGAAAAAGCCCACAGCCACCATAAACCAGGAAACCACAAATAACCAGGCCACAAACAGTCTTCAACATCCCCACAAATATACTGCCCAAACACTAAGCTGCTGCTGAGCAGCCATTTCTGTACATTAAATCCTCACTGTGTATATGAGAGAACAAGAGGAGTTATTCCCAGTATAGAAAACTGCTGAGGCTTGTAGCATGGACCAGCTCCTTACATATCATTACTGGAAGGCAAGAAATGCAGAAGAGAAGGCAGTCCTTCTGTGGCTTAAGGAAGTTCAATCTGCAGTCACTGCACTCAGTTATTTCAATGATCCTTAAGAAAAAGCATCTCCCAACCACCCCAGCTCCAAAATTCCCTCTCCTGCCAATACCCGTGCCCAAACTGTTCACACCTGCAACAGTCTCTTGGTATTCACCAAATACATAGCAAAGGGCTCCAGCACCACTGTCACCTCACACCAAGCCCTTCAAACACTCTGACCAGCTCCTGTGAAGCCTTTGGAAAAGAGGCATTACACCAAAAAAAGTAACTACATTTTGCAAGACTTCTTGCAGGAGAACACTAAGTTTCTCTGGTAACTTACTCATTTTGTTGATATTGGACCTTTTTAAATAGTAAGAAAAATTAAAATGCACAAAATCATAAATAGCAGCCACTTCTACAAAATGATGCATCTGTCCTCCAAGAAACACAATATTTTTTTGTTGATTTTGTTTTGGGTTTTGTTATTTTTGTGTTTGTTTGGGGTTCTTTGGTAAAGGTATTAGAAAGCAAGAAAATCAAGCGTCAAATGACAGCAATGGGAAGTGAATTTGTGGACAAAACAAATAAAATATTTTGTCTTTTTTGCTTCAACTTTTAAGAGTATTACTAACATGGCTTTCTCTGTATACTCAAGTTATAAAGCTAATTACACAAAATGCTTAGCAAAAAAAATCTGATTTATTGGAGTCTTTAAAATAGGAATGGTTAACTGGAGAAATAGCTATTGGTGCATTAAAATGTAGGCACTGCTGCACAGTGTAGATAGCTGCTCCGTACCAAAGAACATATCTGCTACATCATGTTGTACTGAAACCATAACAAAAGTGACAAAAACCAAAACAAGTGTAAACGACCTTCTTCGATTATCTGAGTTCACTGCTAAAAAAATCATATTCTATTGCAAATGATTTTGCATTCAGCTGTATTTCACACTGCACCCCAGTCCAGTCACTCAAAACCATCAAGAAACCCAGGAGGGCCAAGGCATTGTTCCTCTCCTCGTGAAGTATTCATGAGTATCCAACCTGGACTTTGGCTCTTGGCACTACAGATGACTGGTCTTCTGGTCTTAAACCATCCAGCATATCTTATTTTGTTTATAACACCGAGAGTTACTGGACTGTGAATACAAACACACCTCACTGCAAACGCAGTTTGAAGTATGGCAGCAAGGATGGGTAAAGGAAATTTAAACATGGGTGACAGTAACTTGTTCTGTTCTTCCAATTGTCTTCTGTTCCCCCGGGTGCTATCTTTAGAATAAAATTATTCCTTTGATTAAAAATCTGGTGCATCCATATATCACAGTTACATTTATAAGCCTTCCACTACATCCTGACTCAGGTTTGTTTTCACTAGCTTGACTTTTAAACAAGCTCAGCTGTTTTGTTATTTTAAAGCTTATGATTAAGCAATTCTTCTTGCAGGAATCGATGCTGTGCATT
The DNA here is from genome assembly GCA_013397195.1 of Hylia prasina. Classification (NCBI taxonomy): domain Eukaryota; kingdom Metazoa; phylum Chordata; class Aves; order Passeriformes; family Sylviidae; genus Hylia; species Hylia prasina. The sequence goes on along the minus strand of VYXD01005580.1, from coordinate 1,469,111 downwards.
ACACTTAAGTGGGCTCAAGGCTTCCCTTCCTGGTGTCCCTCAGTGTACATTTATACTTTCCAGAGTATTATTTCCAGTGCAGAGCTTTAGGAAAGGAAGCTCACTCTGAAACGCAGACAGACTGTGTTCAGAACTGGTGCCAGAAGCCTTCCAGGATGCACTGCAAAAAGGACTCTGCAACAGCCACATACATTCTGCACTCCCATTTTCTGCATATTCCTGCCTCCATCAGAAAATACATCATGCACTTCCTAACACACTAAAGTACATGTAAACAATTTGCTTTCTCCATTTTTTTTTTCATTTATTTAGACTGAAAGAAGTTCATACCTCTAAAAGAAAAATTATGGGCAAGCCTCACCCATCTTGTCTGGAAAGAATATGGTTCCTTCATTTCAGAGGGAAAAGAAAATATGAGTACAGTGAGAAGAGAGGGAGAGGAAGAGGGTATGGGCAATACATGTAGGGGGGACTGGGGTTTCTTTTGGGTGTTGTTTTGCTTCTGCTTTTTTTTAACCTTCTGTTGGAAATATTTTTTAACTCACAGCTAACCTGAAGTATCAGAAGTTTTAGGAGCAAAACAGATTTTCTCTGCAAGAACAGGACTTGAACAGTAGACTTGGGGATACCTGTTTTTCATTTCAAAGTACATTTAGCATAATGCTGTATTTATATAGTAAGAACTGCCTCTCAAGAACTCTAGAGAGCTCTGTTCTAACAAAGTGGGCAGGACACTTAGTGCCTTCTCTAGTTACAGGGTGTGTTGGGAATACCGCTGCTGGAAAATTTGGAGCAATACTCTCACTTTTATGACCTCAAGTGTGAATTTTGCAATATAAGCAAAATATCACAAAGCAATTTTTCATGAAATCCTGTGCCTTCAATAAGCTTACAAAAGCTTCAATTTTTATAAATAGTTTTTATCTTCTCTGTTAATGACATGGGCATTGTTACTGAACAGATACAGTACCAGTGCAGAAGCACAAGTGATGCTCACAACACATTACAAGCTTTAAAAGGACCAATGCCACCTGCCTTGAATACCAATACTCTTGAGTGTTGTGGTGAGTCCCAGCAGCACAGCCCAGCCAGCAGCTGCTCTGGGCACCAAACACCAAACACAGCAGCAAATGCAGGTCAGGTGGCAACACTGAACAGTGCCAACGCTCAGCTCAGGATGCTGCAGCAGGGAGCTGGGAGATGGGGTGCAGTGCAGTGCAGGGGGAAAGGTAAGGGAGCACTGCTGGGACAGGCTGTGCCCAACAGGCTGTGCCCAGGGAAGCTGGAGGGGCCACTGCCACAATGGACCTACTGCAGGTGCACAGGACCCCAGAGAAGACAAGGCACCACAAGCCTTCCCAGGGAACCTGACCCTCTGCAAGCATCTGTGCTGCAATACAGTTCTCTGTCAGTCCCTGGGTAGTTAAGGGAAACCCGTGGTGCAGTGGGATCACTGGCACAGGACTCTCCATCAAGGCGTCCATAACAAAGCAGTGAAGCACACACAAGGGTAACCTTCATGCTTTTGTTATCTGCCCCCATGGGATTCAAATAAGCTTCTGTAATTTCTGTAAATCTTGACATACAGTAAAACTTCTGGTAAAACAAACCATACTACTCCATGGAAAGGATTTACCAATTTTTTTTTCCCCTGGAGATTAGATAGATAGATAGATAGATAGATAGATAGATAGATAGATAGATAGATAGATAGATAAAAATAAAATTGTCTCAGTTTTTCAGTGGCTGAAACAGCAATCTCCTCTCAGCCTAAGGTAACTACACTGGAAAAAAAGTCAAATCTGAAAAGTCTTTTTACAACAGTTGACTTTATACCAAAGTATTTTAGTAGCAAGATCTTGAAATTGTTCATGACCAGCAGAAAGCCCTGCAGATAACTACACAAACAGTGAGACTGCCTCAAAGTAATTAACAGTGAAACTGAATGTAATTGTTTACACTTAAATGCCTCTGTCAATAAATAAACAAAAGAATAAATAAAGTCAATAAACACCTGAGCATTTATTAATTGAGAGGAAGTCAAAGCATCACAGGTCCAGGCAGGATGGGGACAGTGCATTTCAGGGGAACCAAGCAATGAAACCCCATCTCCCCCCTCTGGAGGGGCAGTCACACTACCATGCACTGCTGAGAGATGGGCAACACCCACCTGGAAAACAGCAGATTTTTACATCATTTTTACAGACCCAGCAATGACAAGTCTTGGTGTCATTTGTTGAGTTTGACAGGCAGCAGCATAAACAGTGGAAGAGAGGTTTCTGCAGCTGCATATCCTCTGCACTGTCCCTTCAGTACTTCTCCTTCTGTTTTCAGCTATAATTTAGGTAACATAATACCTGTAGCCAAATAAAACATTTTGTCTCTGTCCTTCACGATTTTATTTTTAAATCAATTTACAAAGCAAGAAGAAGGGAACATGGAAGCTAAGCCAATGCAGCAATGCAAAAGCAATGAATATTCACCTCAGGGAAATTGCTTTCTACTGAAACAAGACACAGGCTTCTTTTTGTTGTCGTCAAAGAATTAACTAGAGAACATGCCAATAATTTATAAGGAAGTAAACATGAGCATAAATGATGGGAGGAAGGGAAGACCTACTAGCTTCTGTGCTGCAGAAAGGCAGAAGAGTGTGGTGGACAAAAACCAGAAATTTTTGCTCCAGTATTTGTTAAAAGAATTACAGAGGGCTAACACACAGCTGGGACTTGGAAAAACCTCTGTTCGTCCTGTTGATTTCACCAGAGTCTGTAGGTCCACAGCATGTGAAGTAAGAGTCCCAGCATTCTGCTGTCCCAGTTTTCCCTTCGTGCAGAAAGAGGAATGTGAATATCAAGCATTCTTATTAACTAGGGGAGGGGAAATCAGTGTGCTAGTGTTGAAATACAGAAAAATGTTGCCAGCATGCATTAGGTGTTACTAATGCCCTCACTACTAAAATGTGAAGCAAGTGAAGCAAAGAGGTGCAGCCTGCAGGGAAGGACAGTCTTTCTTAATGGTAGTTTCTGGGTCATGAATTTTTTTGAGTTACCCCCAGCAGCACCAGCATGGTAACCCCTTCAAAAGCTCAAGGAGGACTGGAATTGACGGCATGTTGCCACCAGTTCACACTGAGTATATACTCAGGCAACTTTTCCTTTCCTCCATCTCTCCCATGATTACAAATAAACTTGCAGTGTTCAAACATTTCCCTTCCTGGTTCCTATCTCTTTTTTCATACACAACACAAATGCTTCTTCAGTCCCACTCCTTGAAGACAGACTGCTCTCCCTTCCCTCAGCCCTCGCCAGTGAATTCTTAAGCAAGGCAGAAAGAAAAAAATTCTTTCACAACTGTTTTTCTCGCTAATTTTGTCCAAAGGCTACAGAAGTTTCTGGTCCACTTCAAAGCGTTGCTGGCAGGGCCATAACTGAACCTTCTTCCCTCTTCAGTACAGGCATTACCAGGAGGATGATTATACTTGGCCTTATTATTCCTTGCCTCTGGCTACCCTTCTCCATTTGGGAGCTAACCTACTTGCTCATCAGGTTCTTCCCCATTCTTGCCACTGCTGACATTTTCCAAAGCTTCTCCTAGAGCGACCACTTGCTTGCCTCACCCAGAAAAGTTCCATTTTGGCTCCAACACATTCTCAGCAGAAGGCTCTTCCTCCCTTTGCAAGCAATGTCCCCAGTGCCCTGGGGGACAGCCATGCACAAGCTCCCTCCCCATGTCCATTAAGGAGGGAAGTGCCGCTGTTTCTACAGAAGTCAACACCTCAACTTGCAATAGGCTCCAAGCACAAGTGAGAAGTCAACATGTGTCTTGTTTTAGGATCAAAAAACATGCTTAGGATGACAAATGCATACAGCCTGAAACTCCTATTGATTTCACCAGCAGTGATGGCATCCATTTAAAAAAAAGAAAAAAACACCAGACCAAACCCCTAAAACTGAGAATCCCTCACACTCCAGCTACCCACCAGTTCTGCAAGTTTACTCCATTTTACAAAGCAATGTGGCAGTTTTTAGAGTGCTATTCAAAACCCTGGCTATAGGGCTGAGAAGGCACAAGAACATTCCAAATAAAGAGGAATGGTGGGAATGAGAAAGACAAAACTTATGGTCATTACAGGCAGCTGTATACTAACCTGCCTGCTGAAGTATGCAATTACTCCTAACAGTTTTTCAGAGTTTCCCCATGCTGTTTTTTCAAAAAAATATATCTTTTAAGTTGCAGTAGAATAAGCAACACCTGAATGCAATGTAATTTAAAGATGCACAATTTAAAGAGATAATAGACTTTCCCTGGAAGAATTCATTTTCTGACCAGTGTTGATACTGGTACCTATTTTTACGATGCTAGATAGCCCTATTTCTTTCACTCAGATACCAGCACCTAATGAGCACAGATATTCTAAATAATTCACAGTAAAATTCTATGTTGAACATCCACCATGCAGAACATAAAAGATTTTAGAGCAGTCTGGTTTAAGGCTGGGAGCTTCTAATTTGAATACTTCACTTCAAACCACTATTAACGTCAAGATGTTCAAAGCCCACTTGTATCAGCCTGGCAATGTTGGCACAGCAGGACTTTCAAAACCTCAAATTTGTGCAAATGTCTGAAGTGAATACTCTGACAAATTAAAAACTTCAAGGAAGTAAGTAATAAACCAGGAATTTTAGGATTTACCTGGTGTGAACTCTCATGCTATCAAAGCCTGACCAGGGAAGCTCTGTGCACTGAAAAGGTGCTTGGTTTTTTGTCCTGAATACCCAATGCACCAACCCAGCTGCTTCAGAGGTCACTGCAGATGGCAAAGCATCTTCTACCTTTCAACACAATTTGGCTGAACCAATGGATTCTCGAATACTTCATCACTAACTCACCACATCCAGAGTTACTGTTTCATGGGAACTGCTATTCATGATACCTTGTATTTCTTCACACTAGACAGATAAAATACTGAGAATTCCCACCTGGATTCACAGAAACAAGATTTCCCAGCTGTGAAGCATCTTTTTAAAGTACAAGACCAGCTCCAAATTAAAAAACAAATGGTGTCATCACCAGGTAAGCAGCTCCTCTGGCTCCACAACATGTTAACAATACTATACTTGAAATTCAGTACATGCAAGTATCAGTGTTCACCAGGGAAGGCTGGGAAAATGCCACATGGAAACTGAGGAAGAACTGGCAAAGCTGACAGGGCTCTGCCCTGAGGAGCAGATTTACAATACCCATTCTCCTCCCAAGTGCCCAATGCCCACCAGCACCTGCTCCTCATCTGCCAACCCAACAAACACTCACTTAAATACTGCAGGGAAAAACCCTGAGTAAGAGCCACACTGAGGAAAACAGTAATAATAGCAATAATAGACCAGTGATACACAGCAGGGAATTACTAAGGGTTTTTTACAGTGAGAAGCAGTGTAGAAACAAAAAAAAGTTTCCCTGGTAAGATACCAGCACGCAGTCCTGAAAGAGAAGCTGGATCTTGTGGAAGTTTCTCCTAATTAAAAAAAAAAGTCTTTCTAAACAGCTTTTATGATCACTAGGCTAAGAAACACCAGTTTGGAGAAGGGTTTTTCATTGCTCACATAAATGAGGACATGACTTGCAAAGCAACCAAGAGAAACGTATTTTCATACTCCATATGAATATTCCATATTCCTCTAACTTCAACACAAAACAACTCTGGCAGTTAAATCTGTTTCAGCAGAGGAGCTAGGTTTGCAGCCTTGAAACAATTCTCAGTATTTTGCTGAGCAATGGCAAGCAATAAATATTATAACAATAGGGATTACAAAAATCTCAGTTCAAGAACACCAGAAGTGGTACAAAGCTCCTGATGCCTGCCCATCCTGAACTGGAAACATCACCCTTCAAGACTGCAAATGGCCTCTTGGTACGTCTGCACCCAACATATTGTGACAACCTCTTTGCGTGTGATAGTGTTCAGGCTATGAAATGAACTGGAAAAAGCTTTACTGCCAAATTTACCAACACTGGAAAGCTGTTAACATCAACTTTACTCCAAAACAGTGCAAGTAACCGCCTGCAAATTTTAGACCTGCTTATCTTTGTAACAGGCTGTCTGTAGACTAGTGTTACCTGACACTGACTAGCTCTATAAGGGCATTCTACTACAAACTTCATTTTTTAAATAACATTATATAAATTGCCAAACAATACACTTTATTTGCCCCAACACACCATATAACAATTCCCTACTTGCAGGAACAACTGTTTTCTGCTTATACTTTTTCATTAGAGTTACAAAATGTTTACAGTAGAAGGAACAATGGCCCTGGTTCCTTTTCAAACAGCTTCTAGATGTGCTGCAACATGCCTCTGCATCTGATTGACACCACTTTTCACTACACAGAATTGGTGATACAACACTGCTACTTCTCTTGCACTTTTCCCAGGGTTCCTAGTATTTATAGTTCACATCTCATCTGCAAGAGTAAGGCATGTGCCAAACCTGTTTGCCTCTATGTGACCACAACGTAGCCGTCTGCTTTCAAAGTTGTAAAAAGAGCAGGGATACTGATCTTGAAGCACAATTCATTACATTATTTGGTTGAAATAACCAATTTTAAATTATGTATTGTAATGTAAAAAGTGTGAACTTTTATACAACTAGGAAGCAGGGGGAAAGAGGGAAAAAATTAAGACTATAGATATGAACAGGATCTTATATTTCTTTTCTTTAAATCCGTGGGTTTGGAAAGTTTATCTGAGCTTATTTATAAAAATATATACATGATTTTTCTAAAAATTTTGAAGTTGCTGACCTTAAAGAAAAAAATCATTAAATTATTGATGGAATAGGAGTAAATGCCTTAAGTGGGAAAAGCTGGAGTGTGCCAATTCCTCCTCCCATGAACATCTGAAGAAGCCTTTCTCAACATGGCTCAGCTCCATGGAGTTAAGTAGTGCCCAGATAAGAGGGAAGTCTTTACTTCAGGAATGAGTTAATAAGCACAATCTCACACAGACACTGACTGCCTCTCACAACATCCTGCAAAGCATCAACATTTCTATCCCACGTGAAGACAGTGCAACCTACCTATGGCCACACAGTGAGCTAGCAGCGATTTTCAGGGAGGTAGCTGTGGTTTTTCCCATGCATATATTTACTTTTACACACAGCAGCCACTCAGTAAGATCACACCCTAGTGTAAAAGTGGCCTGTGACAAATGGACACATGGAATGACTGGGACCCACCTGAGCCACCTGGACAGTCCACACTGGAAATGTGTGTGCCAAAGTGACTGTACCATGCTGCAGCCTGCTACTGAACTCTAAAAACTGAGCTGTTTCACATGGCTACTTCAGGACAGGTGAATCATATCTTAAAGACATTTATTTCTCTGCACTGCCTCTAAACAGACTTTATGCAGACTCCAGCCTTGTAGATTAACAGATTGGCTACAGAAACTCTGCCCTACACATCAAACTTAACCAAGGTCAAGGAGATGAAGATAACCTAAGTTTGAGGATATCAATTTGTAGTATCAATAAGAGCTGCAATTAGAGATTTGTGCATAGTCTCTGTATAAAACAACAGCACTTAATAAAAGAAATTGTGCTACAAAAGTGTCTTAAACCATCCACGAGAAGCTGACAGTTAGACAGACCAAGCCAGGTAAGTCTCCCAAACTGGGTTTTAATTCTCAGTACAGAATATGAAACAAAACCAAGGGTAAGGGTTTTGGAGATAGCAGCATACACATCAAGATGCAACTGCTCTCACACACTCTGACATTAAATCCCATAGTGTCAAACATTCTCTGTGGCTAAACCCTGACAAGTACAAGCCTTTTCAATGAAAAACTCAATCTTTATTCTCCTTGTTCATGCAAATGTGACATTTGTGTTCTTCCTCACAGACACCTTGATACACACCCCCACCTCAGCGTGAGTATTTAAGTTCAACTTATTCTCTCAATACACACCTGAAGCTTCAACACAGCCTTGCTGTGCTCAGAGTCCACACACACACTCCCTCATGTGAGCAGGGCGGCAGCCTGACTCACCTGTCATCCCAGCTGATTCACTATTCCATTTATTGCTCCTTCCAATTGCAAAGAGACACCTTTAACCAGCAGTGTGTAGTAAAGATCATGAGATATGACAGTACTCGATTACAATAAATTATATCAAAGTATGTTCTATTACATTTTTTTTAGCTTGTGAATGCTAAAAAGGCATTATTTCTTGTGTGAAAAATGATTGCCAAACAACAACAAAAAATCATGCTCAGATTTTCTGTTATTTCTTTTGCCCTTGAAAATAGGTACCTGAATCACTACCATTCACCAGTGAATGGGCTACTCTCAAAGAGTTTTAGTATTTGTAAGCCCTAAGCCACAAAGGCAAAGACATTTCAAAAAGCACATGCATTGCTCAGGAGCATGAACAGGGTTCAGAACTGCTGAAAACAAAACTCTGAAGATAAGTTAGTGGTTTACATCATTGTGGTTTTCTTTTGCTAGAAAGGAATCCAGCAGATCCTTACAATCATGCAATTTATCAGCAAGTGAAGAGCAGCCTCCTCACTCGGGAACCACATTCCCCAGAGTGCCAGACAGCAGAAATCTCAACTTCTGCCCATGAGGGGAAGCAGGCTACCTACAGCAGCTGAGGTCAGATCACTGCAAAGTGAAACTTCATGCTCATCCCAAACTACTACAGAGGGACTTCTCAATAACTGAGCAGTTCCATGTACCCCTAACCAAAGAGAAATGCTACCCATGCAGAGGTTCTGTCACAGGAAACCATTTCAGAGGGCTGCTCCAAACACATTCTGGAAACTTTGGGGGGGTTTGAGGACAAAATTTAAATTCTTTCTTGATAAAACAGCACCTAAACTAAACTCTACTTCAGATCAATTCTTGGGGGTGTGAGTGACAATAAAAGAAATATCAAAATAAATACAAACCCATCAAAGTTCCACCTCTGAACAAAAATCAAGCTAACTTAAGTAACTCCTCAAAATGTCAGTAACCTGACTCAGGATATGCACTTAACTCCTTAATTATAGACTCTGTTCCTGTAACTGAAATCCAATGAAATTCAATCCTGTGGTTATCCAGAAGATAAACCATCAAAAGATCAAATGTTGTCTCTTACTACTTTACCCTTTTTCTCTTCAGTTTTCCATATCAAGTATTTTTTAGTACAAAATATTTATCCAGAACAGGAAGGATTGTCATCACAGAACCTGTCATTACTCATAGGTAAAGAAAAATTTGATTCATGGGGATCTCCAATGCCACCAGAAAAGTTCAAAGATAATCTACTCCTGAAAACCCAAGACCCACCACATCGGCTTCAACATACAAGGCCAAAAAGTCACGTTTTGTATTCAGACTGAAACTACAGATCACATCCTCAATAGCAAGAGAATCACTCAGCCAGGTATTTACCTATAAAAGCACTGGCTTCTGCTTCACTTGAGGTCCTTCAAAGGCCAGCAGAGCCAACTCTGGGAACCTCTTTGACCGGTGATCAGGAGGGGCTGTCACTCACATGGCAACTTTGGAACAGGCAATGACACAGTCAGGATCACACAGCAGTTCCCTCTGTCCCTGGATGTCACAATGACCCATGGAGCAATTCCCTCCATGAGTATTACTGCAGAGTGACCTAAGCAAGTGACATTCAGCACTTTCAAAGAGCAGGCTTACAGACAAGAACTGCCCAACACAAATGCACCCTTCTGCTTTCTCCCCTTCCCACCCCCTTGCCTGCTGTAATCCCCAGCCATCCAGTCATCCCAAAGCCTTGATCAGAGCTGGGAGCTGCACGGGGTCCCTCCTGGGAACAAGGTCAGCCCCTGTTCATGGTGGGGAGCTGCACTGCACAGATTTCATGACACTGTAGGTATCCAACTGCAGGGCTGCTACCTGAAAAACCTGCAAATCACAAAGTGCTAAATGGGTACCATTAAGATTTCAGCTCCAGAATTTTTACAAGTAGCTCTGGCAGATCCTGTTCGCTGGACACAGTTCTGCTTATTTCAGGGTACTTCTACCCAGTTTTTAACCAAACCTGATAACATAACACACCACAACAAAGTTACCACTACCCTGAGTGGCCTGGTAGAATATATGTTCATTCCAAGATTCAAAAGTATATTTACTAAGCGTGGCATTGTCACAGAGTACAGCAAAAGAAGGGTTGAGACGATTTTCTTTTTCAGATGCTCTACCTTCCAGATTTCATAGGTAAATATTGAATTCCAGACACGCAGCAGACTATCTACTCCATTGATTCATACAATATAAACTATAGGATGTTTGCAAAGTTTTTATGCTTTGTAGATGAGATACAGGGAAAAATGTGAATAAGCTTTTTAGAACAGAAAAGCAGATAAGGTATTTCAGTGGCCAGCAGAACTGGGATGACTCCTATTTATTATTTTGTACAAATACAGCTGAATGTTCACAACCATGCCCAAGCACTGTGCAAGTGTATTAAAAAGGAGGCACTGTAAAAAAACAGATTGAACAGTTTGCCCTGAACTGATAAAGCAGCAAGGAAATAGCACAATTGTATGGAAGCATGCTTGGTTTGTGAAAGCACAGTGCCCACTGCTACAATCAATTCCAGATGAGGAGGGGAAAAAAAGGTAAAAAAGAGAGCATGGAGAAAAATCAGAACATTTTGCTTTCCACCTGGAAACACAAGATTTAAAAAAGAAATGTCCTTCAGGGTTTCTGATCCTCAGCATATCCTAGTTTCTCCTAGGAAAGAAGTTCAGTTGACTCAGATCACAGTCAAGTTTGAACAATGTGTAAATCAATGAACATACCTGATTTTATAGGCTTTGTACTTCAGTGAAAAGTACATAGATATGTAATAGAGACAATTATCAATTTCCATTTTTAACTAAATTATTTCGTCTACTTCACATTGCTCAGTTCAGGGTTTGGGGTTTTTTTTCCCCTAGTATTGATTCCATATCCAGCTTGCTCAGCAATAAGCTCATCCAATGCATTTTCTGTCTGCTGTTGATGAAAGGCTGACTATACATCCTCTTAACATTAAGTAAAAGTGTTTACATGAAAAAAGTATCACTAGCTCTTAAATAAATATTTTAAAGTTATTTAATGGTGTACAAATTCAACAGAATTGCAACCTGGGATAGAACAGAAACAGAAATAGCCTTTTAAGTCATTATCAGAACAATCTTCATTTGGAAACATACCCCACTTAACAGTACAGGGCAAACAAAAAAAAAAAGGAACTTCTGAATTGGCAGAGCCCTACCACCATACATCCATTCATCACCACTCACTGCAATTCAATTGCTTTCAATAAAACTCAATTTTGTTAAAAGTCCTGACTCAGCAGCATTTGCAGGATTCCCATGACAGTATTGCTGATAGCTTAAAAATCTGTCCATGTGAATCCTCCTCACAGGGGGAGCTGAGGCTCAGTGCAGCCTGAGGACAGTGCAGGAGAGAGTCTGGAGCGAAAGCGCGCTGCTGTGATCATTCCTGCACACCAGCCACCCCCTCTGCCTGCTGCTGCATGCCTTAAGGAGCAACTCACCTAATCAGTTCATCAGCAAGATTAATAGGACACTGCAGAATGCTTTAATTACTGTTCTGGTATAGGGAATAGCCTGAGTTTAAAACAGCTAAAAAAGAAGCTCCAAGATAGCCTAAAAGACAGCTAGTGGACAGCCTAAAAATAAAATCAAACATATACAGTACTAGTTTCCAAAACTCAGAAATGCAGGAGGATGAAGAAACCTTCTAAACTAGCATCTTTGATGTACATGCAGCACATTCATAAAAAGGGGACACTGTTGTGCAAAAATCAATTGCAAGAATCAGAAACAACACCAGAAGAAAGCAATAGAGGCTAGAATGTAGTAGAATGAATTTTTCTGGAAAAGCCAGGAACAGGGATGCCATTGAGCAGGTCAGGAATAGTTGTTTCCAAAGGCAGTAAAGGAAGCAAGGCACCAGCACTGTTACCTTCCGGACTGTTAAATCTAAATACAAGCAGCTTTTCTTTTCTCAGGGGCTTTCTACTGGAGAGAGCTCTCTAAAATAAGAGGGATATGTCAAAACAACAAGAAACACAAAATAATTCATGTAAATCGTTAAGAGATACACTCTACAAGATTTCATGGAAATCTCTCAGGCTCTCCATGCCTTATAACAGCATGTTTATCAAAGCTGTACAGAGCCACTTGAAAATACAGGTTCTAGAGGAAAAATATGAAAAACAGTTATAATGTCATCTAAAATTATTTCATAAATGCCCCAATTGCATAGTCCACCTGCCACATTTTTGCAGAATGCTGGATAAAACACAATTACTATTACAGCTGTTAATAAAACATGAAGGCTTCAACGCAGCAGTATTAATAAATGGCAGTTACACTGCAGCATGTTTTTTTAAAATAAAAAAGTTAAATCACTTGCTAAATTCAAACCAATCATTCTAAAAGAACTGGTTAAGGGTGGAATTACAATCTGAAAAAACCCAATTTTAAGGGTTTAGTGGTATTATTATTTAATTTGTACCACAGCAAGCACTCCCGTTTACTGTCTCTGGCCTTACTGCAGCCCTGCACATTTCCTTATTCATAATACAGAGATCCTAATATCACATTATAATCATGAATGCTTACACCTAACAAGGAGAAAACACGCTTTCTTCAGCACTGTATGCAGAAGGGATTAAAAAGTTTTGGTAGACAGAGTTCCTTTTAAATCAGCATCTCTAGCACAGGAGTCTAAAAGCTGAGACCAAGGCAATTAACCCCATCAATCTAAAAAAAAAAAAGCATAAGCATGAAGACAAGTTTTTTCTTACCAGCATCAGCTGAACACTATCAGTGCACATACGAACTACCCAGATTTCTTGGCCATGTCCACCTTATTTACAACACTACTGTATTAGGAGAGTATTACTTTAATGAGGGAAAAAACTTTAATGAGGAAAAAAATTTGAAAAACAGATTTAAGTTCTACTATCATGGATTAATATTCTCCCTTCTCCAATTTTCTCATCTTTAAACCTAACACATCAGTGACAGACGTGACAGACGTCCGCTGGCTTCAGTGTATCACTTGAACTTAAAAAAAAAAAATCACTACTCATAAATCCCTTTAGATACCTAAACTGAAGTCAAACATAAGCATTTCCTTCATGTACATTCTAAGTTACAAACATTTAAACAATACTGGAATCAACATCCTACACTGTCAAGAACAGATACTATATGGAAGTTTCAACCCAAGCTGAAAAAAAATTACTTAAGAAACAGACATTGTTGAGTAGTTTAACATGATGGACTCCACACTTTTCCAAAATTAAGAGACTTTCTTTGGCAAACACAATTACCACAAGCTTGGGAAGCTTGTGTGTCTTTTCAGCTTGGGAAGCTTGGTGTGTCTTTTCATACAGTGTCTGAGCTACAAGATAGGAGAAGGACTAAGTACAACAATATTTTACCACATCCTTACTAGAGAGGAAAGATAGCCTTGCAATTAAGGAGTCAGCAGGTCAGCACTTTATTTCCAGCGTGCTTCCAAACTGCTTGTGTGGTCCTGGATTAGCCAGTGACTCCCTGTGCCTTCTTTCTCTACGCAGCCTGTGGGGATAAATCCATACTTGCCAATCTCATGCTATGACATTTGTTTGCCAATTTTGTTTTTGAAGGGAAATGTGGCAAACAAAGAAGAAAACTGCCCTGTTAGGAGCAGGTGTTGAAGAGCCATCTCCCTGCAGATAGTTTGGGAGTTGCACACTGCTGGAACTGACAGGTGCATCACAGCTTTGCTGCAGCACAGGCAATCAGTACAGCAAAGTACTTTTCTCTTTCCTAAGGTCAAAGAAAGACACAGAGAAAACCACAGAAGGACTTTATGCCAGTACTCACTTGCTGCAATTAACATTGTGCTGTTGTGAAATGCAGTTAATGAGGTCCTTGCTGAGAATGAGCCACGGGAATACACCATGCTGCTCCCAGGTGAGCAATCCCATACTCCATCATCTGTGTTTGGAATAAACCTACACAGCTTCTCAGTTAATGCACGCCTGTCTTTGGGAAGCAGGGATAAAAAGGAGCCCATTCCTTCTCTGTGCCCCTCCTTCTCACCTGAAGCAGCAGGGCATTGATACATGCATTTTCCTTCCCTAATCACAGCATCAGGGAAGCAAATCTAACCAGATATTTTCTGTATCTTCACCACAAGATTCAGCCAATGCTTCAGAAAGGAACCAAAAGACACTGTAACTGTTTCTTAAGTCCAAACCACAGCACTTTTAGTCTCTCCTGTTCACTTCTATATATATATCTTTCTATAATTCAGGCTCCTGTGCAGCAGGGCAGTTGCTAAAATGGAGTAAGCAATAATTTTCACAAAAAAGTACCTCTCATTTTTTTTACAATATATTACTGAAGCCACATTAAACTTCTCTGAAGACACTGACTTCTGAATTAGAGCTGAGTCAGTGAATCTTTTAGCTGCGTAGGGACACAAAATGTTCAGTCTTTTCTAACAACTTGCACAACCTGCATGTTTAACCTTACCTCCATGCTAAAAATTAGGCAACTCGATTCATTCTGTGATGAAAGCAAGTTATAGAAACTACTCATCTACTAGTGAGGAATATACCATGGCAGCCCAACCACATGGCAAATCAGAGCTTCTGCCCCCCTTGCAGTAACTGAGCTGGGGACTGCAATGGGACACAGCAAGTGAAACCCAGCACCAATGAGTCTGGATACAGATGTGGAAATTCAACACCATGGCAATGACCAGGGAAACAGTGTAAGTCATGACACAAAGAGGAAAGTCTTATTCATGGACTTCCATACCAAGCATAGGATGTATTAAAATCTATGCTTTAAAAAAAAAAAAAAAAAAACCCAAAGCACAAGANNNNAAAAAAAAAAACCCAAAGTGGCAGATTTTATGAGTTCACTTTATCCTTCCGTATATTTACTTTACTTTTTTTTTCCAAAATTACTTTGTTATTTTGTTTCTCCCTTGTCCATTTAACAACATTCCCAAACTAGCAGAGCCTATCAAAGCTAAAAGCCTTGTCCTACTGCTGGTGTATCACCAACATATGTTAGGAGCACTTAAATTGCAAGGCTGCAATCTGCTCTCTGAGGGAGGCTGGTAGCAGGTGTGACAGTCTGATCTGCAGAATGAACTATATATAAAGATGCAAGCAGTGGAGGGGAGGACTCCACAGCTTTGCTTTTACATATCATGCTGTATTTGTAGTCCTACTTATTCAGAAAGAGGGAGAGGGAGTCACAAAGTTAAAACAGACAGACCTTGGCATCTTTGAGCTCAGGGTTTGATTTCACAGCCCCTCCCTCTCAGCAAAGCAAGTGAGCAGCACCAGGCTGTTTCTGATTTGCTGTTCATGCTGAGAAATGCACAATTTGCAATTGCAAAGAACCGACCCTCTTATTTATTGCATCTAGGCACAGTGTACAAACCCAAAGCTATGTGGTCTTCCCCAAAGGCTGGCTTCTCTGGCAGCCCATTGGGTGAAAGGCAGGCTGCAAAGGGCTGTTGATTATAAACTGAGTTCAGATCTCTGCTTCCTATCTCAGCTTCTACCTGACACTAAAAAGTAACACAAAACACACAGTGAATTACTACACTCCACACTTAAGTTCAGAAAGAACAGCAGACTTTTTGAAAAAAGTGACAGGAAAATTCTGAATGATAAACAGCGCATTTCTAAAACACTAATTAATTACAGAAAAAACATTATTTTTTATTTCTGTATCACACACAACTTTAATCCCCAAGAGTGATCAAGAAAAAATGTGGGCTCCTTGTGTCTTAATTCTCTCTATTCACCATGTCTCTGGCATCCACCAACCTTTGGAAACAAAGTCTTTCAGAAGGCAACAAAACACTGGCTCACTGAATCAGAAGCAACTTGTGACAGCTGCTAGAGTTAAAGCAATCTCTACACACTGTCTAATCCCAGACATAATACATGGTCTTGTAAAGGGTAACACAGACACCCATAAAAACCTGCAACTTCTCTGCTGCTCAGAGAAGCTGCGGGTGCCCCATCCCTGGAAGTGCTCAAGGCCAGGCTGGATCAGGCTTTAAGTAACCTGGTCTAATGGAAGGTGTCCTTGCCTATGACAAGGGGATTGGAAGCAGGTGATCTTGAAGGTCCCTTCCAACCCAAACTACTCTATGATTCTATGAAAACAGGACATACATCTTATAAAATTAGCTACTTTTAGCTATTATCATTAGCTATGATTAACAGATTCCAAATAAGTTTAACAACTTTCACATAAAGCAAATTTAAAAAGCCTTCTTTTTATTTTGTTCTGACATGAGAACAAGTAAGTGCTGAACTATGAGGTAATTTAGAATAAAATAGATAATTTCATACTAATTGGTCTTAAGTATGGTGGATGGCTATGGTAAATATTGGGACTTTTTTTTTTTAACTGAGAAGAGTAGTATGCATGCATAAGCATTTACAGGTCTACCTTGACAGCAATTTTAGAAAGGGAACAACTATGTGGATCTACCTAATCACCCTGCACAGCCCACAGGACAACACTAGAGCATTGCCCAAACCCTTCCTCAACCATTTACCTTAGCATTTCTCCCACAGGTTACTGGCCACTGGGAAAACACCACCACAAAAAGCAGATTTAGGCAAGTCTGAAATACACAATTGTAAAAAAAAGTATTTTGGAAGTGGATTTATGATGCACTTCCCTTCAGCATATTGTTTAGACTTTTCCAGATGCTAAAAGGTAAACAGCAGTACATTCAAGCTAATTACCTCATATTCAAATATCAAAAGAATAGTTAACTCAGCACAAATTAGCTTTCCATACAAGCTAGCTCCTCTTCACTGCTGCTTCCATTCCTCAGCTAGGGAATTTCACCAGCAAAAGAAACTTCTTACCTCCACAGAGACAGGACCAGGAGCATATTCAGCCTATTTAAATGTTTATGGTATTTCATAAACACCAAAAGACACAATATACAGGATGTTCTTTACCTGTGGCTTCCAATTCTAACAACAGGGGCTTCAAGCTAACAACAGCTATTTTATGGCAACACCAAAACAACAAAAGGGTCATCAGGAATTTACTTCAAACAGCTATACTAATGAAGGAGGGACTTATAAGACAATGATTACAGTAACATTTCACACATTAACATCTGGATTTAGTTTACCAAAGCATTGTGTTCTTGAGTGATCACTGGTACATGGTGAAGAGACTACTCCACTGCCTAACATAACCACAAGTTAAATATGCTGTTTTACATACAGAGCATAACATTTTCATTTAAGACCAACTTAGTTAAGTTCAGAAAATATAGGTTTCCTCTTCAAATGGAAGCTCTTAAACATACAAATATTTTGCATACAGTTATAGTCGTTTAAAATCACATTCGTTGGCCTTTTTACAAAGAGAGCCTATGCTAACACAGTATTCTGAATTTCAAAGCTCTATTTTATTTCAGCCAGTCCACTTTTTCTTGGTATTTCTTAGTTCAAACTTCAAATTTTCCAGAATTATTACAGACAGCATTTATTTATGCTATTTTTCATTTGAAGAAAAACTAGGAACATTTAAAGCTGCTGTTAAAAAAAAAAAAACTCAGTGAGAGCAAAAACCATCAAACATATCTTCTCAAATTAGTATTCTTAATGACATTTAAAAAATGTTCAATACAGGATTTGGCAACAATGCTCTGAACTTGCACCAGAAGACAGGACTCAGTTTGACTGAGGGTGGAGGAGTCTCTCATGCTGGGTCTTTTCATTTCCCCCATCCCCAGGCACTTCGTTCCTACAATGCCAGGAGAGAAGCAGCAGCATTGTCAGCATTTGGGCATTAACCCAGGGCACAGCCTCACCCTGATGCAAACCTGACCTGCCTCTTGCTGAGCCCCTCACACACACACAGGAGCCCTGCAAAGCCAGCTTTGCTCACCCCAGGAAAGCCACAAGCCATTGCTGGGCTGCCTCCCCTCATCTCCCTTCAAAAGCAGCAGTATTTCTCCTCTTACCCAGCACTCATCTCTATAATAAAAACCAGAAACACCCAGCAGAATAAGTGAGGTGTATAGAGATGACTACTCTCCTACTATTGTAATATTCCCTGAATTATATAATTAGCAAAGCCTAACACTTCAGGCTAGCAGTCCTCCAGCAGCCTGCTACTGCCAGACACAAATTCAAGGTGAGAAAAATCCCTTCCCTCTTCAGGCTGCACCAAGTGCTGAGGCCAGAGCTCATTCACCAGGAATGGATGGCCACCACATACCTGCTGCCTAAATTCTTCTTCTTTTGGTACCTGGTAGCTGGCTGCTTTCCTGGTGCTCACAGCAGCAGGCACAAGGTCCTCAGAGGAAGGCAGAGGGGCAAACTGACAGCACAAACAAATGCACACTTAAAACAACACAAATAACATATGGTCCAACAGGTTCTTTGAGAGGTCAAATTAAATCAAGCTTTGTTATTTCACTTAGCAGCTTATTAAAGCAGCAAAAGGTTCTAAAACTTCCAATTTATTGGGGTTTTTCAACTGTCATTTAAGCTGTTACAGCAACAAAACTCTCAGAAATCCCCAGAAGTAACTTTTCCAATATTTACTGAATTCAGCTCCTTTCTATTCAGGTCTTCAAGAAGGTGGAACAAAGTTGCTCATTACATGAGCAGAGAGGTGTACTGCTGCAAGGTTCTCACAAGTAAGATATTTCTTTTGACATTTAACAGAGGAGAAAAAACCATTATGTGGCCTTTGCCTAGGGGGAAGATAGAGTAACTCAACAACTTTGAAAGCACACGCAAAAAAGATGGGGTAAGGTGAAACTACCTTTCCATTTAGTAAATGTAGCTATGTTTCTTCAAACAAATGAAAACACCTAAGTGGGTGCACACACAAACATACAGGCACTCCCAGAAGGTCTATCTCCATTTAAAATACTTTATACCCACGTAACCTTTTTTTTTTCTAGTAATACAACATCAACACCAGAAACTTTCTAAATTGCTACTCTGTGTCTGTAAAGACATGCACACCCGGAAAAAAAAAAATCCCTATAAATGTTGCCACTTAAAAAGAAAACTGCTAATGATATACCAGCTTGCTCCTCCCGCAACGAATTCATAATTTCACTGCATCAGCAGCAGGCTGAGCATGAGTAATTGTGCAGAGTATGGCCAAAAATGTGACATTGCTTTTCCAAAACAGAGTCTATTTTCCTTACCAGATCAGAGATACGCTACTTTCACTATGCTTACTGCCCAGAAAGAAAAGCTTCCTATAATAAATTCTACAGGTTTATTTTAAAAAGGAACCTTTGGGTGACCTCTGTTGCATCACAGAGGTCAATTTTTCATCCTCTTGCTAAATGGACCACTTGCCTCCAGGGCACCAAGTTAACCCATTTCTTCCCATCTTTGGCATTTTTGTTTGTCTGTACTTAATGTACTGCATTGGTGTCTTGCTTCCATGCAAACTCCCATTTCCCGCTCATGTGGGGGGAAAAAAAAAAAAAGCCACAGGAGTCATATCTATCTATACGTCAAAATCATTTCCTTTCACTAAACTCCAAGGACATCCCATCCTTTTTTCCACCCCCACAGAAGACCATCCTTCTCCCCACAGTCATTTCCCTTCTGCCAGCCCTATTTCTGTCACCACAGAAGTCCTGACAAGCTGGAGGCACAACGATCCAGGAGGAAACAACTTCTCCAGCACAGAGCATGGTCTGTGGCAGGAACACAGCAGCAGCCCAGGGCACAGCTCCAGGGGATGCTCATCTCTGCTCCTGGGCAGCAAGGATCACCCCCTTGCACAGAAATTATTGTGGTCTTCATTCCTCTTCTCCTGCACCAGAGGCCCCAGCCTTGAGATGTAGGGTGTGGATGCAGCCCAAGAATTTTAGTAGGAAAGTAGGAATGCACTTCTCCTTTTTGTTTGGGACTAAATAGGTGATTAATGCGCATCACTTTGCCACAGGGAACTGAAGTAGAAAATAGGTTACCAACAAATACCCGAGACCTGATTAAAAAAAAAAAATAAAGGGGGGGGGCGGGGAAGAGAACAAAAGGAAATACTGCAACAAAATAGTTATTAAAATTATTTCAAATTTAACAAATACCTGGGACCAACTTGAGAAAATAACTAAGGATACCCATAGGAAAAAAAACCCTGACACTGCTGACGTATTGTAACAAGTAAAACTAATGTGATTCTCTAAAAACAAAAAGGCCTTAATATTTGTTGTTAATTTTAAATTCTTTTTCCCCGATTTAAAATTTGACTAATTTCTCTTTCACTAGTAATACTAGTCATTTCGACAAGTATTATGTATGTCTGCACTGCTGTTTTCTTTTTAACTTTCTCAGTTTTTTTAACAGCCCCACTGGATTATTTAACTTAGCTCAAAGGCAGATTGGTTTTTGGTGGCTTTTTACCCATTTTTCAGTACCAGACTTGCTGAGCATTACATCAAAATGACCTCAAAGAAACAAAGAAAATATATAATGTATATTAAAAAGGAGGAAATAAAAATAAAGCACAGATGCCCTAAAGTATCTTCCAGAAATTTTTAATACTTTTTGCTTCACTTTTTATTTTCTTACTGCTCAGAAAATATTTCTGAGTGAGAACATCTGTGCTATATTCTGGATTGATGTTAGAAGAATTCCACTTTATTTTCAATATACATAAGCACCGGTTCAGCATTGTTGCATGTTTTATCCATTCAATTTATATTTGGATGAAAAGGTTTGTTTTCCTTTGAAGAACCAGGAAATTGTTTTAAAGCTACATGAACCGTATTCTGTATAACTCAGATCACCAGCATTTCTCCTCCATTTACTCCATCTTATTTTACCAGATTAAATGTGCCACGACCAAAAGATGTCATAGTCTGGTACAACTGAGAAAGTGTTACTTCCAGTGGTGTTTTTATAACAGAACTAAAACATCTGTGACTGTTATAAGTGAAGTTAAAGTGTAAAAAGCTATGAGAATCAGATGGCTTTCCACTGGTGGAAGGAGAAGAAAGGCTGGCAACTCCCTAAACCCCACACTGCCTCCAGGAACTGCTCCCCAAATGTGCTGAGCGCTTTCACAGGCTCCTCCACAGTCCTCCCCTCAGAGCTACAGGAATTGCTCAGCAGCTGAATGCTGCTTTGCTCAAAGGGAAATCACTCTCAAGCCACTCTTCCACAAACACACACTTCACTTTGATCACTGTTAAGTAACAGCGAAACACTGAGAAACCACATAATGCCAAACTGAAAGCATCCTGTCCAGCCGGAGATAGGTGCTGTCACACCAGCCAGCCTCAGCACCACACACATCCTTCACTGAAAGCACCTTCCAAGCTGAAGGGATTACATACTGTCCACTTCTCAAGACTCTCTTTTTAAATACTACAAAATTCAGTCTTCTTTATTAGCTTTGAATAATCCCAAGTGCCTGCTTGCTCAAATCACAGGGGTACAGCCCCAGCGTGGCTCTCAGGCCCTTTTAAGACAAGCCTCCTCCCTCGCTGCAGGGATGGCTTGGAACAAAGGCAAGAGCTGGCAGAGAGGGCATGGCAGGGCTTGTGCAGCTCCCTGCCTTGCAAGCCACAAAGTGCCCTCGGGCACAGAACTGCTGCACAGCAAAGTCCCCATGCCATGGTCCTCCACAGCCACTGCCACGCTTGCTCCAAAGGTTCATTTCTACCTTCACCCTGCAACTTCTCTTGCAATGTGCAAGAGTCACCTGTATTTACAGATGAGCCAACGACAGGAAAAGATTGATTTGGCTGAAAACACAGAGGGAATTGGAGAGAAGAGGTTAAAAGAAAGTTTTTCACCATTGGCAGAGGTAATTTATCCCTGTAGCCTTGCATTTCCAGCACCAAACCTACAGGATCACACAGCAGCTTTCTAAACATGAAGCAATCGTGACCCATTTCAGTACTTATCTTCCTTAAATCAGCATCTCCCCACTGCTGTTCACCAAGCCTCAGCAGAATGATGCTCCCCATCAGCTGGGTTTCACTGCTGCATTGGGAGCCCAGCATCAGCAAAGAGGTCAAGAACCAGCTGGAGAAAACTGCCAGGAGCCCCACGGAATCCTGGCTGACCTCAGGTAAGTCACTGAAACACTACCCAGCCAACACAAAATGCAGAGCCCAGAAACATCATCCTGGGGGTGTCAGCTAGAACTGAACTGACAGCCAACTGAGCAGCAGGGTTGACAGGGATTTTTTTGGCATTTTGGTTCCTTTTTGGTGTTGAGAGGATTCCTGTGCATTCTAGAAAGAGCCTGTAAAATTTCTTTCTATTTAAAAAAAGGCTTGAGATTTGCACATATAGAAAAATGAAATCCCAATCTAAAAAAAAAAAAAAAAAAAAAAAAGCCACATATACACAAAAAGAACCTTAAATCTTTTTTATGCTAAATTTAGCCACTACTGCCCTTGAGTATGGCCAAAGGGGTCACTGAATGGGCATCGTGGCAGATCCATTTCAGCCCGTGGCAAAAACCTAGTGGTCAGGCTCGAGGAGGGAATGTGCCAAGAACAACACAAAGCCCAAGTAAAATCAGCAGATTTTCATACAAACCAACCCATGAATTAGGCTCTACAAATGATGCCCCAGTGACACAGTCATGAGGAACTGTGCAACTGTTTGCTCTACAGAACATAACTTGCATCAAAGCTGCCATTGTGTACCTGGCAGAGAACCGGCTGTCTGAGAACTGACTTCTAAGCAAATAATCCCCGTTAGCTGGCACTGGGGGGAGTAAAATCAAAACCAGAAAAAAAAGCCAGCTTCACAAACACAATCACTCAGGGTACAAACTTCCTCCCTCACAATTCCCTGCTGATGAATGTCAGATCTACCAGAGAGATGGAGCTTTAAGATCTGGGTGGCCTAAGCCCCCAGTGTACAAATTAAATGAGAATATGGTCATCTGACACCTGTTACCTTTGCTTACACTGCCAACTTTCCTGGAGTTCTGGTCTCTTATCAGCAACAGCCTCTAATGCTATCAAAGAGCAGATTACAATTTCTTTTCACAAATATTAGTGCACTGCAATTTTCAAATTAACAATTGAAGTATTGTTCCATGCAACATCAAAACCCCCACAAAACTTCATCTGCTACAGCACTTGGCAAGGGAGAGGAGAAAGATGCATCAACACTTCTATTAAAATCTTTTTGATTCAGCAGGAAAACTGTTAATTTACTTATTTTAACTGGAAAGTGAGGGTTATATATAAGGTCTAGGAATACCACTACCAGGGCATCAGCCAGAACTATCATGGAGATCAAACAATCCCTCCAGGGACTGAACATGACACTGAACAATTCCAGCAAATCTATAATTTCCTACTTCATATTCTTGCTTATCATGCTCACTTGGATCACAATATTCTTTTTTATTATATCTACCCATTACTTATGCACACCTATTTCTACTTGCAAGAAAAAGAAGACAAAATGCTTACAATATCCTCCCTAAAAACCAAAGCATGAGAGATTATGCTGACAGTCAAAAGTTGACAGAAAAAGTCAGAAACATCTCTTGTTACATCTAGATCAAACCAAAGTTACAAGATGCACAATTACTTCCTTTCGATAGTTGCTCAATACAGCATTTTCCACTTTTTAACACTGATTCAATATTTGATAAGCATGTTTCATCTCAACTGCCTGTCTGCTTTCCCCCTTTTGCTGCAGTCCATCATCTCTTGCCACCAATGCTAAGCCACTCAGATGTGGCTGACCTCCCCTCTTAAATCACTCTTACCCTCTTGCAAGTTTTTAACCATTAAAGTAATTGCTAGGACTACACCAACTGCAAATCTGCACAACCCTTGACCAGCGGGGTCTGGAAAATGCATCTACCACTCCTCAGGCCAGCTGTCCCCTGCCCAAGTTGTACTCCTTTAAGACTCAGGCAGAGATTGTGCCAGAGGCTGCATCAGTCCATCCAGCCACACCAAAGTGCACCATTAGAGTGCCCCTGTGAAAACTGGGTTTCATTAAACATGATCGATTTTGCTGACTCCACTTGCCCTGAACAAGGTGGACTTTTCAAACATCTCTTATCATTTGCTTGTTCATTTCCGCAAACACAACCTGCAGAAAGAATGCATCATGTTTCAGACACAAAGCTTCCCTTGGAATAAAAGCAGAAGAACAGAAAAATTTATACACACTACACAAATCACCCTTTGAACACAGCCTGTCACATTAATAACTAATTCCACACACAAAGACTTAGCACTGACAGCAGTGTTAATCCACAATTAATTTTTGGAGATTTATGAATCCTGATCAAGAACATAGCACCCAGAACTAACAGCAGTTATCTGCAATTATGTTACCTGTAGGTTTTGAAGTTCTAAAATTTTACAGAGAGGAGAACTGTACTGTTATGAGGATTGTTCTCCACAAGTACTTCTTCCATTCTCTCGAACCTAAATAACACCAAGCCAGAACACTGAGGCCAAATTTTGAAGTTATTCACTCCTGGTACTCTGCAAGCACAGTTTTGGGCTGTCTCACTACGACTGCACAGGGACATCATAAGTGCACTGTGCAGATCACTTACTGCTAATCACAGCCCGGAAACAATCTGGGAAGGGCTGACAACTCAGTTCTCAAGGAGTTCTCCTGAAGGAACTGCTGCATACAGTAGACACACACATTCTTGCAGGATGAGAAATGCTGGTTTTCCTGTAAGTATGAAAACTATAAACTTCATTCAAATATTTTGAATAATCTTCCACCAGATATGCTTCTTTCCATAAGAGCATAGTGGTGGTGAAGTAGATTTCAGTGTCAGCTTGATACCAGCTGCCAGACTGTAAGTTCATATGGGCATATACACTTTGATCCTCTCATTGAGGAATTACTTTGTCCCCTTTCCTGTCTCTTTACGAAGATTTGCTCATCTGCTACACTGGCACAGAAGGGAACTATCTAACTGTTACAAAAATACAGTCATCTGGGGAATTCTGGCATCCAAACCATAAAATTACTATGTTACTCTACTGCGAGCACAGCAAACAACATTATACACCTACTTACAAAACTTACTTACTGTAAGATCCGCTTCCTTACTACCTAAACATCACCACAGAAAATCTTCAGCAAATTTAAGTTAAAAGTAAGGTTTGATGGTGACCATATAAAACACTCAGAGAAAGCCCATGGACACTGCTGCTGTTTTCAACCACAGAATTTCCATATAATAGAAACTATCTCAGTAATTGCAGCTACCTCAAGTCCACACCAGTGGCATTTAGCACAACCACCATATAAATACTAATAAATAAAACCACCGTGTCATTTCAACCCAGGATGCACAGCTTTTGATAGGAGGAACCAATTAAAGTCCGGCTGCCCCTCTGCAAACCATCTTTTTAGTAAGTACATGGCTATATTCAGAGTTACTTTTTTTCCCTCCCATGCTTTCACAGGCCACTTTTTTTCTGAAGTGAAATTTGCAATGATGTAACCTTTCCCTGGCGACTGTTGTGTGTCTCTCCTGTGCTTACAACTTCAATACCCCCCCAGGTTTAACATTATGCTGCAGAATGCAACTACCATCCCTCAATGCTATTTAATAGCTGGACACCAGGATGCAGCCCACTGCCACAGGAGTTACATGGGCCACAGTTTTGAAACAAAACACGGCAAAATAATTACATTTATTAATGCTGTAACACTGATGAACAAATGCTGCAAACACTTCTCATCTCAATGGCCCAATGAGGCAGTGTTCCAGAGAGTCTCACTTTACTCTTCACTGCTTTACCTTAACTAGAGGAACTTTCAGCCCCAGTCTACTCTATGCAAGTAGATTGCCATGTGCATTAACTGCTGTATATGAATGACAGATGGTATGCAGCCACAGACATATCCTAGAGAATCATTTTTCTTTTTCCAGCCAGAATCGGAATATGTTTGCTGTCCTCAAAACATATTCTTCAGGAATCAGGCGGGGAGGTGATGAGAAATTCAGTTACTTTTCTCCTCCCAGCATCTGGAATGCTCCATGAAAAAAACTGATTTTAAAAATTTTCTCGGGAATCACTTGAAAACCAGTTACTGAACCGTTCACAATATTCCTTCCATTGCATGTTTCAGGATAGCCTGGCAGTCTGCATTTGCCAAAGCAAAACTTCCAGCATGAGAAGTGTATAATGTCTCAGAAGGACTAAGGGGGAGAAGCACATTCAAACTTGTTGGATCGATAAGGCAGAGGAAAGGGGAAGGGCGCTGCTGAAGTTCTTAGCCAACGATGGTCATACTGCCCAACAAACCAGTTGATTTAAAAAAAGTTTGCAATAAAGTGG
>VYXD01005580.1:1373203-1441705 GCA_013397195.1 Hylia prasina | reverse complement strand
CCCGCACACGCTCGGAGCGAGTGCCCCGACCGAGCCTCGCTCTGCCCCGCCGGGTACCGGGGATGCGGAACCGGGCTCGCACCGGCACAAGGAGCTCCGCGAAATCCTGGTCCCCCGGGCCCGGCTGATGCACCGGGGGGAACGGGCACCGCTGCTTCTTGTCGGGGCGCTGCCTGCTGCCGCCCTGCCTCGGGTACCGGGTCCGGAGAAAGCAAGGCATGGCACCGCAGAGAAGGTGCGCGGCAGGGCACCGCGGCGGTCTGCTGCTCCTCCGGGTGCCCGCAGGGCACAGCCACCGCGCACGGCCGAAATCAGATGGTCTTTCGGTATCTGTTAATGCAACAGGACCAACGCTGTGCAAAAACTGGCGCATCATCAGTAACACCAGCATCAATGGAACCGCTGAGCAATCTCCTCCTCAAAGCCGTCAGAAGACATAGGGGTTTATAGATATCGTTCACTTTTTTCCACGGATTTCATTGAGGACAATGGAATTGCAGAGTTCATTGGCCATTCAGTGTGGACTAACAATATATATCTTTTGTGTAGAAATAGTTAAACCGTTTAACTAGAGTGAAAACAGAGTTTGGAGAACGGGAAGGCAATGAAAAAAAAATTGGGGGCGGGGGGGGCTGTTTCTGAACTTATACAAAGCACTCAAGGTGTGAAATTCAAGTAAGCTTTGTTACACATAATGTCAACATCCTTCTACAACACCGGACAACTCAGCACGTGTCCTCTGGTGCTCCCTGCCCAGCAGCTGTCCCAGCTGGCAGTCTGCTCTTGTTCCCTTAGCAATAGTATTAGTAACTTTAAGAACTTCAGACCTGGTACAAATGGCAAAGCTGTCTGCGGTTTAGTAGGTACAGAGCTAAGGAGAAGAATTAATGATGTTTTTAAAACATCAAAGGTAATATTATTGCCCAGTTAAGTCAAGGGTGAGAATGGCATCCCTAACCCTTTGCATTCTAGTTAGAAGTTTCCAGTATAGAAAATGGAGGAGTCACTTTATATTAATTTGGTTCCATGCATGTAGTCCAATTTCATTGAAATCCATAGAGCCTTTTCTATTAATTGCAGTTTTGGAAAGCTTTGGGACACTCACAAAATCAAAGAATCCATTTGCTGACCTACAGATAATTTTTAGCTTAGATGCCAGTTTTATTGCCATTACCCACCTGAGTTATCTGGACTAATATATGTGAATTTTATTTCAGAAATAGTCTGTCTTTTAAAGCAGGAAACAAGCACACCTGCCATGTTATATTTTGTCATACTCCCA
Organism: Hylia prasina; assembly: GCA_013397195.1. NCBI lineage: Eukaryota > Metazoa > Chordata > Aves > Passeriformes > Sylviidae > Hylia > Hylia prasina. The sequence continues at coordinate 1,440,423 of VYXD01005580.1, read as the reverse complement.
GTGTTCACTTGTGTGGAATAAAGGCAGCATGCAGGAGTTCAGAAAGGCAGAAATGAAATAAAACTGGTGTAAACAGTTTACAGCTCATGACTGAGACAAGTGAGTACACTCTGCAGTTTTATGGTCATAGCTCATCATGTTTATTATTGGAAAAAGATTAAAATGTCCTCTAACCTGCTGCTTCTGTACTTTCTAGGTGATCATAAGGACTGCTGGGAAAGGATGAAAGAGCTACAAATCCTTGGTTTAATATATCTCACCTAAAAAACTTATAGAAAGGACCATGAAAACAATAAGTCAATAGAGGCTCTTCCCAGACTTTTAACAAGAATTTTAGAATGTCATAGACTTTGTAATGTTCCACATTATACTTCAGTGGTCATTTGCATTTATCACTAAAACATGATGTTGCATATTAGCAGCTTTATCACACTGCTCTAAAACTTGATATTGATTTATTTTTAAAGCTTAATACTGTTGCTGGTTGAGAGGAGCTATTTCACTGTTCAGACACAGCTACAGGTTTTTCATGTTTTTCTGTGATTTAATTCCTGCTCTTACTGTCTTTAACAAGTTTCTTGGCAGTTTTCCCAGCTGTTCTAACAGTCTCCTGGAAAAAAAAACTCCAACAGTTTAGAAAGTAATATTGATAGTTTTTCCGTTAAATGTGTGAAACAGGAAAATTCGGTAATAAAGTACAAGAAAACAAGTCTATCCTGGGATCTGATTTAAGGCCAAAACTTAAAGACTTGCACCTGAATAGTGATAGATCTAACAGCAATGAGAACCTCCAAGATTTGAGTTTCTTCCCCACTAGATACACACACAAGACAAGTTATACATAAATCATTCTGAAAACATTTTTAATAAAATTTACCACATACAGTGTTTGTTTTGTTCTTCCTTAAAGGAAGAATGAACTTTAAAAAACAAATGTAACGAGGCTGTGAGATTGTATGAGGTCTAATTATGTAAGATAAATGAAGTATAAAACATTATTATAAGAGATTATGAGAAAAGGATTATACTAATCAGGAGAAGAATTGGCAAGGGTTGCTGGTTTACAAAAATTACAACTACTAACCACACTGCAATATGGGTGGCACACATGTAGTTCTGGATGTTGAGCTTTCCTGAGCTAGCATACCACAGAACCTGTCAATTCATTTATTAAGGGTACATTGTTGGAGGATTTCCATGAAGACATCATCTGTCTTGCAGGAAGGAGTAGGTGGTGGAGCATGGGAGGGAGAGAATCAGAGTTTGCAGCTACTAATGATCACTAGTCAAGTTCTGATCAAAACAGCCAACCAGCTGAAAGCCCCCGTGTAGACACTGCAAACGTGCAAGGAGTGAGAATCTTGCAGATTATTAAAAGCCTTTTTTATGTGAATGTTACAGTATTCAGACGGTTGAGTGATGCTGATTTCCAGACCTATTTCACAGTTTATCCTACCTTTCTATTCTACATCAAAGAGTTTTTACAGAATAATTCTGGATGTGCTCACGTTTAGTAGTCTGTTCATGGCATACAGATATTCCCTGGTTTCACAAGAAAACACCAGTTCCATGTACAGTATGTTTTAAGTTCACTCTATTTTAAATATAGATATTTCCTTCACCCAAGTAAAGTTCATCGAGTACTGTAGAACGACCAGTGTCAGAGTGAAGAGCAAGAGTATTCCTTGAAGAATTACAGGTTTTTTTAGAAGTGCCATTTGTAAAAATTTCTTAGGGATGTACCAAACAGTACTAGGTTTTAATGATTTAAGATAGCTACCTGCTATAACACTTCTGATGTGATGAGTTATTAGGTAAAGCCTTAACTTCTTTTTCAAAACTCTAAATTTTAAGTTCTGAATCATTTACATCTTACTCTGAGACAGAAATCTAATCAATGTAAATGTGTCTGTGACTGAGATCTTTCCATGGATAACCTTTTAGCTAGGAGTGGGTTGACTTCTCAGCTGTTATATTTTGTGACCTTTTTCCTGCCATACTGATGGTTCTTCCACAAAGGAGTAAAGGCAGTGTTTCCCACAATTTTCTTTTGTGAATGACAAAATCATTAAGGCTTATTAAGTAATTGTGGCTAGCCTTGGTCTGGGGAAAAAAAAAAAAAAGAAACTGAATAAAAACTTATTTTCTATAACTTCTCAAAAGGGTCTGGGATTTCAAATGTTACTGATTTGAAAAGCCTTCAAATCAGTAAAAGGTAGTTACAGAATCACAGATGTATTACTGGGGCATGCAGACACACGGATTTGGAAAGACAAGTTCTTTGTGGTATAACAGAAGAAGGAAATTGTAGCAAAGAACAATGTATGATTTTCAAGAAAAACCACAAGACTGTTACCCTTTCCGGGGTCTCCAACTTATGTCTCAAGCAACTTTGGGTAGTGGGAAGGTGTTTAGAGCTAAAGAATGAGTATAGGTAAATTCATTAGTCTTTTTTTCTGTATCTATACAAGTCTTATGCTGTTTTTAAAAGAATTATGTTCAAGGATTTTGAATAGTTGTCATGATAATTCTCTGGTGGTTTTCAGCCATCATGGGACTGTTTAAATGGAATTGCTTTCTCTAACTTATATCAACTAATGGCTTATTGAGCTGAGATCTGAGAAGGCCTGAACTAAAATATATTGAGTTACTTTTTGGTGTGGGCCCTTAAAGCCAATCCACAGCTAAGGAAGCAGAATCATTAGAGGTCTAGAAAGCGAAAAACATGATCTGTATGAAAAGAGTGGAACTACTGGAGGTGTCCAGAGCACACAAGGGGGCATTGTCAGGAGATACCAAAATAGTCTTTGTGTGTGCTAGAGCTATGGAACGTCATAAGGAAAACATTCACACCCATTGTTTTAGCCTGTTCTCATACCACACACTCTATTTATGCTATGGGCTGAACAGAATTATATTCACATAATGGTACAGGTAGGGTTCTGAATGTCCCTGTACTGCAAAGCCACACCACACGTTGGAGGTGGCCAACTCCTTTTATTTGCCCTTAGGGCTATGGAGAGTTTGTAGGTCTGTACCTGCCATGAGGGACATCCACAGCAGGGATTGCACTGGGAGGAGAATGATCTGTCACCTCCTCTCATGCCACAGGGCTGTTCTGCAGCCATTGAGGCTGTTCTGCAGACTCCAGCCACCTAGGGTTTGCTTCGGGCATATGAGCCTAGTTATACCCAAAGTCCATCATCAGTTATGCTTTCAGCAATCCTTGCAGAGGAAAGGAAAAGGGAGAATGGGAACACTGAATGTCAGCAGCAGAGACCAGAAAATCCTTGCATAATTTCACAGGACAAAGGAAAAGCACTTCTACAGATTTGGAATTTTATCCCTGAACAATTTCAAAGGGCAGCTCCAGGCATTCGGTGATCAAAGCTTCCCAACACCTAAAAAATTAAAAACTAAACACAGTATTTTCCACCGTGGAAAATACATAATAATCCAAGTAGAGAGGTCATTGCTGCCCAGCCCTACAATATTTAACACAAACATATAAGCATATGATCAGTAAAATTAAATTTGTGGCAACTTTTCAATTACCAACAACTCTTAAAAATTGTAAAAATAAAGCTGTTAAAATTGCAGAATTAGATTTAAAAGCTGCATCAGAAATCCAGGTGAACTTGTCTAATATACAGAAGACTGAACTAAAGGGTACTTGTAGAATACATGATTTTAAGACTTTAAGACTAGGATGTCCATTTCAGTTCTGTCTTAAAGCTTTTAGAAGCCTGGTACTTCCTTGAAAATGTCAGAGGTTACTTCACTTCTAAGCCTCACCTAAAAAAGCTACTTGGAGACATTTTGTTTCTGATGAGAATTTATTGGATATTTTCCTTCTCCTTTTTTTCATTCTGCCTGTCCAGAAGTTTGCTCTTCGCTTTCCTTTCAGCCTTTCAGTTATTGATGAAGTTCTTGGCACAGATTTCCAAGCTCTGAAACACGAAATACAGAATTCCAGTGACTAAAAAATGCTTGCAGAGTCTTTTCACTGACTTCTGTGGGCTTTGGATCAAGCCCTCGGGCCTTATCTACTCTACCCAAATAACGAATAAACAATACCAACACAGAGCTACAGTACTGGGCTCATTTGTCAAGTGTTTGCCAGAGCTGGAACAAATTCAGATACTGCCAGAGGAACCCATTTGCTAAAGAGAAGCTATGCCAAATTATTTGCCACTATCAAGTTTTATCTATTGATGAGCATTCCTGAAAAAATACCTTCCTGTGACATGAAGAGGAACACCCACGGGATATGTTAGTAAAAAGGCCTATCAAAACATGATAGAACATATATTCCACCACACAAATTATTCATGTGGTTTATAAACATATTAAGAATATATTTCTCGGCTGGTGTTCCTCTTTAGGGATCTCTGTTTAATTTCACACCCTGTTCTCATCCTCGTTGGACTGAAAGTGAATGGGATAGTGTCATGGCTTTCAAAAACCTGTTGTCTTGATGTTTGAAGGAAAACGTGGATAAAGTTTGAAGGGAAATATATCCTTTGCTCACCCTGTGTTGATGGTAACAGGGAGGACTGCATCCTTACAGGGGTAAGGATATTACAGCAGAGACTTTCCAATTTGCACAGGAATTTAGAGGGATAAAAAACCAGACATGCACTTGGAACATGTTCATCTCTATTACACATGGAGTTAAATACACTCCTGATGCAAACACATGCCATCACTCCTGCATAAATATTTGCTCCCGAGCAAAGTCCCATGGCACCTGCAGAAAGCCTTTTCTAGGGCACAGGACAGCAGTCAAGTGTCAAAGCATGAAGGACCAGCAGGGAATGAGTTACACATTTCCCTGCAGCGAGTGTGACCAGGATACACATAGTCACCTTCAGTGCTGCTGCAGAACTTCTCACTGAAAACGTCCAAAAATTTGCAAATACATGCTATGACCAGAGTCAAGTACTTGAAAGAGGAATGGGGCAAAAGCAGACAGCTGAAATTTGAATACTGCTTTTAAGATAGTTCTTGACTTAGAGGAGACAAAATAAGAAAAAAATAATCAGAAAAAGGTGACACATGATCTTTTTCACTCTATGATTTCTCGTATTTTCCTTCCATTAACCTCAAAATCTCCTTTCTTCCCCTCCTCTTTCACTCTTTTATTCTCTTTTCCAGACTCAGTCCCACTTCTCTTTCCATCTCACATCCTTTTGTTGCCTTCCCTTCTTGTTGTCTTGCTTAAAAGTATTTGCAGCTGCTGAAATCAGTAAAAAGGAAGACTCACATGAAATAGCAGAACCCCCAAGAGCTAAAATACGTGACAGATTGTGACATGCCACCAGTAATCTATTTTATTCAAGACTGAAAAGATGATGACAGTAAATGAGTAGGTTTTCCAAAATTCAGTACAGTGTTACACAGCATGAGTTTTAACTCCTCACAGAAGAAGCCCAAGCACTTAAATTGATCTGCATAGATTCAAAATCTGTTATCAAAGCCAAGCTGTCTTCTCCCATACAAAGTCAACTAACTAGCCTTGACAGAGGTAGGGTATCAGGCCCATCAAAATGCAACAGGTGAGAAGAGCTGAAAGCAATGACAACAAAATCACTTGATAAGATCATCTTTGGGGTTTTATTCTGTTGTTGACTAGGATAACACACGGACTAGAGCACGCTGCAGGAGTATCTCTATGGAGAGCAGCAGTAGAACAGCTTGAGAGTCACTGCTCAGTGCCAAAAAGAAGTCTTCACTCAGGTCTGATCTTGTTTCAGTGGGCAAAAAGGCCCTTTAGCAACTGACATTCCAGGGCTCAAGGAAAAACTTAGCAGCGTCTTTAAAAACCAAGATTTCCCACACATTATAATTACAGAATGGTCTTCAGGACCACACCTGAGCACAGGTCCTGCTACCGTCAGCAGGGGCTGTGTGTTCAATTTGAGAGAAGAATTTAAAGCAGATTAATTCATACATCCAAACCAAAACAGATAGATCAGATGGACAAGATTAGCTCTACCAATCTTCCTGCAGCCGGAATTAGCAACTCAGGAGCCTTCTAATTTGCCAGAAGTTCACACTGTGGCTCCACACTAATCCAGCTGACACTGCACCTCCACCTATCATGTCACCTGTTCTAGGATTGCAGTTTATTCTAGGTTTAAAAACTCTTCCTTCATATGGAATAAGTGTGCCTTATAAATACCACAGTAAGTTATCTAAAGTTTATTTTCTCTTTCAGAAAAAAAAATTATTACAAATAAATTACTAAGAACTTAAATTATGTCTCAGATTGATGAGTTGAAGTACAGAGAATCACTAGTACAGGATACTACTTCATAGAAAAAAAAACCCTAGTGGAAATAAAACACTGATACTGGTATGCAAGTGCATTATACCCAAAGAAACTATAATTGCTCTCAAGGACTCAAAAATTGTCTTTCTCACACCACAGAAATTACAACTTCACCTGTTTCCAGCACAAATCCAAAACACAGCCTCATACCAGCTACTATGAAGAAAATTAACTCTACCCCAGCCAAAACAAGTGCACAGGGAAGCCAACGAAGAGTTTAATTACATATAGGCTGTTGCAAGAATTCCATAATTTGTATCTGCTGGGGTGAAACAACTATTTTCTATCAGGAAAAACAATTTCTTCTTAAGCTGTTAAACTGGTAACATGGTAGGCCATTTGTTTGACCTAGGATTTTGCAAATGTGTTTTTTTTCTCACAAGATGTATCAATACACTGCCAAAGTTTTTCAACTTTTTTTCCTGCAGAATCCAATACTTACCCAGCTCACAGCTGGAAATAAGAATGCAATGAATGCTGCTTTCTCTATACTTTTTCCACCTGAAACAGATTTCAAACTCTAAAGCTACTGAGCAGGGATGTGGAGGGAGCCCATGTTTTTCCGTTCTCACTGTTGCAAAGCACAACCTTAAAGTTGGAGAGGAACAGTTTATCCTGCTGGGGATTTGTCCCCCTGGCTCCTGACAGTCACTGACCTCACAGGCAGATCTGAACCACAGCAGCATCACTCACGGCATCTGAAGGCACCAGGAATGGCCAAAGCACAGTAAAATCCCAACTTGAGCTACTCAACTGGAGCCGCTCAAGAGATGCTTTTTGTGTTGCTGACTTGTCCTTGACCATGGCAGGACACAGAGCACTCACCAGTTACAGCTTTGGGCTGCCTGTTCCATGATGGAGTCCTTTCTATGAGAGTGTCTGGTTTGAATTAATAGCCCTGAGATTTCACCCTGCTTCTTTCAGCTCTGTGGGAAGCCCTTACAGACAGGCACTGTGGCCCGGCCAGGGCCTTTCACATCTTAACTCCACTCGGTTCAGACAATAAAGAAGGTGTTAGCAATGCTTGAGGGTCATCTATTCATGTCTGTCCATCCAAATTTTCTGAAACACTAAATATTCACGATTTACCATCTGTAGATCTCAATCTGGTTTAGATCTAGTAGGATTTTTAAGCATATTTAGTGTATAGTTGCCTTCTGCTTTCACCTGTTCTCTTAGGTTTGCTTTATTTTTTCCCAACTGCAAGCAGTGTATGTGAACATTTCTTTTTTTCCTATTAGCAATGTTCCATGAATGTCTAATTTTTTTACAGTGTATTAATTCTGCAAATAAACTGTCTCTGCATATTTTCATATACTTGGATCTCTACCTCTGCTTGAAGCACCTAGGTTGTATCAAAAAATTCAAAAAAGTGTATTGTACAAATTTACCTTATAATTTGATGGTTTTTAGCTCAGTCACATAAGCACTGAAATTCACAGTAAAATGCCATATCTGAAAGCCATGTACATGGGCAACTTGGTAAAGGTAAGGTAGTCAATGTGACTGCTCATACATTATGTGACTCAGGTCAGTACTTAAACTCCTAATATTTGCTTAGGATTACACCTCTGCTACAAGGCCCACTGGCTAAACAACAGCCTCATCAGGAAGCTGTGTGCAGGGAGGGATATTTTCCTGAGAAATTTTTGGTTTGATCTCATCCTCTCCATCTTCGGTCAAATCCTTCTACTCATGCACCTGTTCAAGACTGGGTTTTATTCAGACAAGAATAAAGATCTACTAGGTGCAGATCTCCTCCTTCTTGCATACTACCTGGCACCCTGTTTTGCATATAGTAATTACCTGAACTTGTAATGTTCACTCTTGTGATGACTGTGAATTTTGATTCCTGCTGTTCATCATGAAGAATATTTTATATATTCTGCCCATCTTTACAGGACAGCTTTGTATTCACAGCATTTCTTGCATTTTTAATTCCTATGCACTGAATATGCTTTCTTGTCCCTTTTAATGTCTTGAGCTTTTAGGATATGATGACTATTTCTAACTTTTTCTAGTTGCATGTTGCTCTGTTTCATCAGTTCATAACTTCACCTACTCCCTTTGACATTTTTTCAGCTTTTCTGCATTGCTTATGCAATATTGATACTCCTTTTTCTATTTTTGTTTCCTCTTTATGTATACTGATCCATGATATATTCAATAATTCACAGCTGCTTACTAAAAAAAATCTTTTCATCCCTAATGCAAACACAAACACACGCCCAGCTGAGGGATGTGAGAGCTTTGTACATAAAGCCCTTGCAGGAGCTTCTTTTTGCTAACATTGCAGCTCTGGTCTCCCATCACTACCATGATTTCTCTTTTTGTTCATCTTTTTAAATTCAGCCGCCTTCTCCTTTGGCAGTTTTCTCCTCTCTAAATATTTCTTGCAACTAATCACCCGAGCTGAGAAACAGCCATCCCTGCAGCAAGCCACAGTCCTCTGTGGTCTCAAATTTCTTCAGCTACTAAAGAAAAGGTAAAGCAGTGCCCACAGAAGGACACAAAACCAAATATCTGAACACATGGGCTGAGTGAGGCCTTTCCCTGAGGCTGCACAAGTGGAAGCAGGAAGGATCCAACCCTTGTCTCTGCAAATACAGAAGGATAAACTCGGCCGTAGTTGCTGGCATCGTCAGGAGACTCTTCTCACTGGCACTTGTGGAACTAATTGTAAAGCCCTGTTTTAGTGCGTGGGAGGCTGAAGATAATTTTAGTGATGGTGAGAAGTGCCAGACTTATCAGACATGAAAGATGTTGCTGTAGATTTCACTCGTGTAGTGCTTTATGTCTACTCTAACTCAGTGGAACAAAACATTACTGGTTTGACTGGAGGGGGGTTGATTTAATAATTGTTAGCACACTTGTTTTGCAGCACTAATGACTAGGCAAAGTTTACTCTTCACAGAACCAGTACTGTATAGGCAAAAGGATTAAGAGCATCATTTTGCTGGTGTCTGCCTATTCTGCTGTGGAGTCAGCACTTCCTTGCACACAAAAAATTATTAAATATATCTTTGGTACCACAACTAAGGAAATTAATAAACTTTCTTATACATCAAACCAGGGATGTCATTAACTTCTTATTGGAGGGTACAAACTGAGCTCTGAGTAGTCTTCTGTTGTACTTTCTTGGAGACAAATACACTTTCTTAGTATTTACAGTATTTTTAGTATTTACCAGCTCTGGAAACGCTTGGGGAAAAGTGCATATTGTGTTACCTTATTAACTAGAGACAGCATAGTTAGTTGAAACATAATTCATTTCTTGGCTTGCCCCACAGTATTTTGATAATTGTAGTGAAAACTTTAAACAAATAGATGAAATGCAGTATTGAACTCTGGGGATTTTATTGAATGGCAGAAGAAGAATATATTGGTTTTTGCACTGGAGCTTCCACTGGTCAAAGAACACCATCCAGCTATTGGCTCTGTTTGGAACTGTCAGTCAAAGCTCTTCTGATGTGAAATGTGACATATCAGAGCTACCAGTTTCATCAGCCACAGCAGAGAGTGTTGGTGGTCATTTGCAGTAAAGGTGTCCCCATGACAAAGCCTTGAATCCAGCACCCCTCACTTATAAGAGAGCACATTTCCAACTGATCTTTAGCATCCCCAGTGGAGTGGAATGGGTCCATCATGAGTCTGATTGCCTCCACACTGCAGGAAAACTTGGCTCGCTGTGAGGCTCAGGCTCATTCATATTTGAATATCAGCTCTGAGGATTACACTGCCTGCCCAGGAGTAACTCACACATCCAGGCAGTCCTGTCCTCCCTGGGGGCAGATGTTCCTCTGGACCCAGAGCTTTGTTCCATGAGCTGCCTAATCCAGTTTACGCTTCCAGCTTCCACCAGTGCATATAATCTCAGCAGTCATTCTACAGAAGCATAATACAGCAAACACCTCCCTGCCCAAAAACCCAATCTATTATCTCAAGCATCTGCTTTTTCTCCTGCATCCCAGAGAACAACAGCGATCTCTGAGGCTGACAGGACCAGTTTTCTTCTTCCTCTTGACATCTCACTCTCTGGCCAAAATCTTCTCTTGCCAAAAACAGGTTGAACACAGGCTTTGGACTGTCAACCCTACTTGCCTGCTTTCACCTCTCCCTAGAAATGCAATGATTTCCCATCTGACCATTAATATCTGTAATCAAGTGGGCTGAATAGGAAGAGGAGCCGCAACTCTGCTTTATGAGACATAGCTTCCATTCCATGTATCACTACCCAAAATAGACACCCATTTTGAGTAGTGATACTACTAGATACAAGTCCAAAAAAGGACTAGTTTCTTTAGTATTGTTTTGCGATGTTGGATGAAGAGGGATTGGAAGTTCATGAAGCTGAGAGAGCAAGCAATAGAAGTATATAAGAATGTATGGACCCAAGAAAAAGCCTCACAAATAGGCTTGAGTGAGCCTGAAATAGGATATAGATCTGAAAAACTGTTGCTGCTTAAGATCTACCCTATAGTAGTGGAAAACAAGGCTTTGATTATAAATAAACAGGACTGTGCCACGGACACACCTGATTTCATCATCAGTTTCTCATCAGACTGTGAAATAACCCACAGCACTGAACTTGGCTGTTCATGTCAACCAGAAGAGTCCAGCATGTTCAAAAGATAGATAACTGCAAATGGTAAAGATCCTTAGTAGTAACCTGAATTCAGACAGTTTTAGTAACTACCTCACTCGTCTGTTTTGGATCCAAGCAGAGCTGGCAGAAGAGGGAAAAAAAAACCTCATCTCTGGAAGCCAAGGGCGAAGAAACAATGTGGGGAACAAAATGAAAGTTACCTTGTGAAAGGCAAGTTTTGGCTTGCTTCTAACTGCAGTAATAAGAAGGCAAAGTGATTCACTCTGGCAAAGTTTTCCAGCTTGAGGAGTTTGAAATAATACGACCGCCCACAACTGCTGCCTGTGAGTGAGCTCAGGGAGGGGGCAAGGGCAGCCCGAGAGTATTGGGGTGATATGGCAAAGATAGAAATGGAAAGTTCATCTTCAGCAGGGTAGAGAGAAATGTTGGCCTGCTGAGGAGGAGGGAAGAGAGGTAGCAGCAGTGGCGTTGCATTCTTGTAGAAATAAAACAGTTCTGTGAAAGAAAAACCCTTCTGCTCTTTCACAAAGGTTGGGAGATGAATGTTCATGTGTGCCACGTAGCACTGCACCTTGGAGGAATTGCCAGGTCACCATATGAAGTCTTCATTTTGTCTGCTGCTGAGGGAAGGTGTGTATATATATATGTATTTTTTTTTTTTTTTTTGAGGTCCTTTAGGAAGGGTGGCATGACCTACCTGCGGCAGGCTAGTCACAGAGTGAAAAAGAAACCAAAATAAAGCTGATATTGATTTTCTGCCTGAGAGTAGTTAATATTTATCTAGATGTTCAAACTGGGTCAGGCTGCAGCTTATAAAAACTTGGCCAATCACAGCAAGATTTTCCAACAAACCTGTTAACGTTTTTCAAGTACAGACACGCTGACACAACTTAAAGGTACAGAATTGCAAGTCTTATTACTGTCACTTAAATAAAACCTCCAAGACAATTAATTACGTGTGTATACTTTTAACTTTCTCAAAATGTATGCAATAGGTACTAAATTTTATTTTCTTAACCTATATTTAGGTGGGCACAGCAAAATTTTGGTTTTTTTATTATTACTTCCAAATCACTTATCACCAAAATCGTACTTTGGCCCCAGGCATTTTCCTCATTCCTTTCTATTCTGTAATTCAATGACCACAAAATTACACGAGGTTAGCTACAGAAAGATTAATTTTAGGTTGTAACCATTTCATCTTGCTTGGGTGTTTCTCTCTGTACGCCATCTGTGCTTGATAGCTCGATACACACTGTCCATTTGCCTTTCTTAAGGGAACTTACATTTAGTGGTTTTAATCCCTTTCAGTGTGTAGACTCCAAACAACTATCAATGGGTCTTTTTAATGCTTCCATAAAAATTTAGAGCCTATTGACAGTAAGTGGGGAGCTTTTTTACCTGATACTTCTTAGTGGTAGCACCTCAGAGGTCCATGGACCCCAAACCTAAAGCTACCAAAAGCCTCTGTGACTTGCACAGAGTTACTCCACCTGTTCTGCAAAGGAGTCTGACTTTAACCTTGTATTAATGAACAACACTAAAGTTGTGGGCAATGTATGAACTGCACAGGACGCAAAATGCATCAGCCATTTGAAATATGAGCTCAAAAATGGTATACAGGCTCTTGTGTAATAGAGGTATGAAGAAATGCCAAGGTCTATGGTTGTATCCAAAACTCATGTTTCTAGTTCCTTCCTTCCCATACATCTAGAGGAAGAACTGCCCATATTTGGGCCTGAGAGTTCATTGAGAACCTTTTTGCAGCCTGGGTGTGTGAAACTTCACAGTAGCGTGGTAGGACAAGCTCTACTAAGAAAGTCCTCCTCCTCCTCCTGCAGCTTGCTTAACCCTCCAGCCCCAAACAAGGGTTTTCCACAAGGCTTGCTTGAGCCCCAGGAAGAGAGAACTCAGAATAAGCTGAACCCATGGATAATTGAATGAGCACAGCTGCAATTAAAAATAATAATAATTAAAAAAAAATTTAAAAAGGCTTGAAAAACTCATGCTTTGAAAGGTCCTGGTCACTGGCATGGAAGTTTTTCTCCACTGATAATGTTCCTCTCTGATTTGTTTGTATAAGTTTAGGCAGCTCTCTGCTGGTACAGCTGCTGCCGGAGTCCTGCCAGAGGAGCCATAATTTCTTAATAGCCTCCACCAGTGAGTTGTCATGTTAACAAAACAGAAGAGAAAACGTAGTTGCAGAGCAGGCAGATGTAACCTCAGGCTAAGGAGGCAGCCACTCGTAGCACCTTCTCTAAAGTGGCCCCAGAGGAAACCTGGAACCGGTGCACCAAGGAGCAGGTGGGATGTGACCCTCCCTCCTGAAACCACCAAGTTTCTGTCCACCTACTGAGACATGTAAAGCCAAGCTTCAGCTGTGCACTGAGGCAGGCAACAAACCCAGGAGATTTCACGTGTCCCATTCACTTCTGAAGAGGGGGCTGACAGTAACACATTGACAAGCCAGGCCATCAGCTATTCAAGACGATCAAGAGCAGTGACATTTCCACATTTTCAGAGCTTTCAACAAACATAGCTAATTAAGTCTTGCATCATCTCTGCAGTTAAACACAAGTAAGTATTCATCTCCCCTTTTGACAGAGGAGGAAGCTGAAGTCTGGGGGGTATTTAGGGCCATGGAGTGAGTCACTGGCAGAGCCAGAGATATTTTAAGAGCAGTCAGCTCCATGATCACTGCCTTTTCATTTTAGTTATTAGACTCAAAAATGCCTCCTTCTCCATGTGAATTATAAGGAAGATAGTCTCCCACTATCAGTAAGAACTGGATGACCTCTTCCTAACTGTGACACTAATCCTGGAAGTATTGTGACTTTTTTGCAGTACACAGAATATTCCTCATTGCATGTACTATTCAGGTAGGAAAAACAAGAAGTGATAGGAAGGCCCTGGGTCTCTGAGGCATGGCTGGCATACAAGATGGGGAGCATTGACAGAGTGCCCTGCTTTCCTGCCAGCCCCTTCTCTGGCTGCCTCCTGCCCTGCAGACAGTAGTGTCTGTGGCTCAAGATGAGCAGCTGCACTGGGTGCATTTCAAAGTCTATAGAAATAATTCCTGCCACGTAAGTGTTACAAGAAGACACAACAGGTGGATGAAAGAGAGAACTGTAGAAGTTATCAGTCAAATCAGCCTCTCTCAGGCCTTTTATTCAACTTAAAAAAAAAAAAAAGCCAAGCCCATTTCCAAATATAACATGGACACACAATTTCATTCAAATTTACTAAATGTATGTCTTAATTAGGATTCAGAGTAATCTAATGTACATATAATTATTTACGGACAAAGCAGTAGGTGTGTGCATGGGCGTCTGAAGGCAACGACTTCTCAAAGCAAGTGTTGCCTAAACTAACCTGCCCCAACTTGTAACCACGCTTTTTCCAAAGCAGAGCAGTGGGCCAGCTTGCTGGGCGTAGCACAGCAGGAGAGTGCAAGTCAGAGATCAGAAAGGGGACATGAGGATCACTTTTCTATCACTCTGATCTTGAGTTAATTTTCTGGATCTCCTTTTTCCTTTGGCTCTGGCAATGTCTCAGAGCTATAAACCCAAAAGGTGCTTAGGAGGAGCAGCATTCTGGGAAGGCATCATCCTGAGCAGTTCTGAGTACCTCTGCTCCACCTCCCTGACTTGGTCAGGAGCAGCAGGTAACGAAGAATCAACAGTACTCAGGACCAAAATTCTTACAGGATTCTACCCAAAGAAGAGCGTTTCCAGGAGGAAATAAATCAACTTTGTTGAGAAATGGAACAGCGGGAGAAATGGAACAGCTATACTGTACTAGATTGCATGGTTTAATGTAAGTTGAGAGATTTTGCTTCAGACAAATTTTGCCCTCTTTTATTTCCTGGGGAAATAAAAAGTACACAGGAAATTCTGAAAAATCTGGTCAGCAGACTTGCTAGCAAGCCGTAACATAAGCTGACATTTTTACTTTAATAAAGTAAATAATAATAATAAATAATGAACTTTTGGAACCACTAAATATTACAGATAAATGTACGTGCTGATAATTACATTTCTGTATTTAGAACACTTATCTAAGCTGGGCATCTTTCTCATCAGCTGAATTTCATCAATGGCTGTGATCTAGTACATTACTAGTTCTAAGCTTGCCAATTTAAAAGTAGCTCTGGGTGCAATTCTGTTTCCAGCAGCACCATCTCTATGTCTGGATTGCAATTAGAATCCTTGTTTACCAGGTTAACACCAGGAGTGCAGGCAAAGCGTGACCCAGGCTACAAGAACACATAATACATGATTCTATGAATACAGCCTAGATTCAAATACAATAAACAGTAAAATAGCATTTCTTGGTCAAAATACACCTTTGACTACCAAGTTATATTCATGAATGTATTGCACACATCCTTTCCGTTAACATTTAAATAGCAATATTACGCTGGGTCCTCATCCTCCAACCCACACGTTTTGCTCACTCCTCCTTTGTTAACTCATAAGCACTTTGGAAATACACTGCTGCCAGAAGCCAGACTAAGCCAACACATATGCATAAGGACATAAAACCTGCCATACTGTGTCAAGAACCATGATCCATCTAGCTCACTACTGCAACCTCAGAACTAGGAGCAGATGTTTTTGGGAAGACTACAGAAGACAGAGTATTTCTAGTGTGAGTCTCCACATGGCATTTCTTCACAGCTTCCAGCACCACATTAAATATTTATATGATGGATGTGATATTACATATTTCCATGTTTCCAGATCTCCCAGTGCTAGAGGATAAAAGGAAACTTCTAATGCAGATTTAAGGCTAACCAGAACTGGCCCATCTGCTGTCATTCTCATCACCAAACTCTGCACTGTCACACTCATTTTCTTCAGTCCATTAAAGTGATTTGACTAAGAGACCGGATAAGTGTCCATAACACTGGGAAAACCATAGTAAAGAGGGCATAGTCACAGTTACTGCATTATTTATACATATAAACCTCCCAGCTAACACTGCACATAGAAATCTCTTTCCAAGTATCAGCCCAGTGACCTTCTGCTCAAGGGCCCCAGAGGAGAAACCCTTGGCTGTTTTTTTATTCAGCCCTTTGTCAAAGTTTGTGTTTCTGTCTCAGGG
The DNA here is from genome assembly GCA_013397195.1 of Hylia prasina. NCBI lineage: Eukaryota > Metazoa > Chordata > Aves > Passeriformes > Sylviidae > Hylia > Hylia prasina. The sequence goes on along the minus strand of VYXD01005580.1, from coordinate 1,424,377 downwards.
CACTGATGTTTAGCCTGTGGGCATAAGGCTGTCCCGCATTCAAGAAATACTGTTGACCCCATGGAGGAAAACAAAGGAATTGGGCCAGTGTATAACTATGTATTTGCAACGGCACATTTCTAGAAACGTGCTGGCTTACTGTAGCACATCCCAAATCCCAGTAATGAAAAAGAGCTACAGTGAAGGGGAATTGCAAATCCCATTTTCCAAGCCCCCGTTTTCCTTTGTGGGAGCAACACTTCCAGCTCCACCCCACAGAAAACTGCAAGCACATGAGACAGAGACAACCTCGTTGCCACCAGATGCTGGGACAAAAGGTTGGTGCTACCAGAACAGCTCAGTTCCTTCAGGGTGAGAAGGACATCCCATCCTTCCCTATTCCATAAAAACAGATACTGAAATTATCTCCTAAAGAAATGAAAGCATGAAATGAAGCAGCTCCTGTCTTCTGAGCTATCTAAAATTTTCTAACACTGCCCATTACTTTATAAAACCTCAGACCCTGGTTGAACATCAATGATTTATTGTATACAGAAGTTTTTAAAGTTTTACAAGTTTTAAAATCAGACTGAAACAAATACTTTTCTGAAACTAATGGCAAATCTTACCTTTCTGTGGGGATTTGTCTCTAAAAAAAGATGCCATGTGCACACTTTTCTTGGTACAGATGGTCAGGTGTTTTCTTTACCCAGCTGAGTTTTTTCTTAGTGTTTCTCATGTATCATCACTCTCTCTACTGCCTGTCTCTCATTTCAGCAAATGGGCTTTCTTAAAAAGGTTTTCCCCTTTGCAGGTTTTGTTACCAGGAAAAGATTTCCATCATGCTGCTAGTATCCTAGTTCACCTTAAGATCTTCTAAAAGATAGTTTTCCCCCTCTGTCTCATACAGCAGGGCGTAATGTCTCCTCTGTCACTATTACTTGTCACACCTTACTGCACACTCTGCTGTAAATCATACTCTGACGAATTTAAAGAAGCAGAAAAATATTCCTTCATCTCTAGATTTTCTGTGCTCCTACTTTTTGTTATTAGTTTTATTATTTTTCCTGTAAAGTTGCATGTTTTCCCTTGTTTTACTGTGCAGCCCTGCACTCCCAAGGCAGACCAGGACAATCAATTTTCCAGCCACACAGCAAGGAGTTTCTGCTGGCACACCAACACACAGCAAGGGCTTTAGGGGTGATGAATGACAACCTTTGACTGTTTCCACCAAAACCTCTTTTGAATTGGACAGGATTGTGTCTTTAAATGTTCTCATGCAGTCAGAACCAGTAGCAACAGCACACACTGGGAGGAATCTGGAGTGGACTAACAAGCCCCAGCAGTACTGGTTTAAAAGCAACAAGAACAGCTTGGGTGGACACCGTGGCAGCCCAAGGCCAGGACACTGCCCAGGAACTGCCAAAGCTGCTCCCCAGCCCCACCCTGCCCAGGGCTGACTTGGAACACTGGGAGCAGAAAAATGAAGGGACCTGGCACAGGAAGGTTGGGAACACACAGGTTCCATGTATTTTCAGCTGCATCTGTCCTGCCAGGCACAAAGTATCTGATGATCATTGACCAAAAAATTTCTCAGGAACTTCTTAAATAAAATCACAGCATTTTTTGAATACTGTGAAGGTTCAAAAAAACCTGACAGAAGCATGGACATTACAGTAGTCTTCTTTCAGAATAAAACCAAGAAATTGCTAAGTTCCTTTATGAACAAACTAGCCAAAATAAGAAAAACTACTGCATCAGGCAGTTGTTGCACTGTTTGTAAATTTACAGTGTAGGTGGTGGTGAGGAACTCTGTAGAAAGGAGATGAAGTCTATGGCTTTGTGGGAATGTTCTAGGAAAAGCAAAAAAGGCAGTAAAAAGGCCAAAACGAAACAAGATTGAAGCTCTTTACTTAGAACATAAAAAAGGCAACAAAAGTCCACATTGACCAGTGGGCTGGGAGGACAAATACTGAGGCCATGAACAGGAACCACCTCCTGTTGTTTCCTCCCTAGTGTCTTCCAGATAACATAATTTCAGATATTATTTCCATAAACATAAAATAGTATCACAAATTTATGTGATGTGTTTTACTTTCCAATAGAAGTGATGAGACTAAGTAAATATAGAATATATATAGCACATATACCTAAAATAATATGAAAATATTATATATATACATATATATAGATATAAAATATAAAACATGAAAATATAAAAAACAAAACAAAAGTAATAAAACTAAGGACCTGGGTATTGACTATGCACTTCATAGGCTACTGAATAAATGATGCTGATCTCCCCCTTGTCCCCTGGAAATAAACCCCAAATTCCATATAGTAGTAAAAATATAACCAATCAATACAATCTGAAACAAAAATCTTGATTAGTTCATGTAATTTCAGGCAGGTTTGCAGCCAGATTGTGAGCACAGCAACATTCATGTGTATCTGGAGAACCCCATTAGAACTGACAGATTTTCAGTTGCATGTCTCTAACGCTCTGGTGGTTACTGTTTGTTGGATTGGGGGGTTTTTTTTGCCCACAAAGCAGCAGCAGAGATAAATGAATCCCCTAGGCCCTTCTTGGGTAAAAGCTACCTTTGAAAGAACTTGCATTATTCTCAGAATGCTGCACTGTCCTTCTCCATGCCCAGTTCCTGCAGTAGCCTGACTCTGCCCATGCTTGGTTGCTGGTGAAACCCTCTCCTCATCCAACCCCTCAATGCATCACCACCAGATGACATTTACATATATCATGTAAAAAACAAACAGTGACACAGACAAACACTTCTGCTTCTGCCTTGAGTCTGATATCTCAGTATGAAGACACACCTGGCCTGAAAGACACAGCTGAAGGAAGGACAGAGGTTNTTTGACTGTTTCCACCAAAACCTCTTTTGAATTGGACAGGATTGTGTCTTTAAATGTTCTCATGCAGTCAGAACCAGTAGCAACAGCACACACTGGGAGGAATCTGGAGTGGACTAACAAGCCCCAGCAGTACTGGTTTAAAAGCAACAAGAACAGCTTGGGTGGACACCGTGGCAGCCCAAGGCCAGGACACTGCCCAGGAACTGCCAAAGCTGCTCCCCAGCCCCACCCTGCCCAGGGCTGACTTGGAACACTGGGAGCAGAAAAATGAAGGGACCTGGCACAGGAAGGTTGGGAACACACAGGTTCCATGTATTTTCAGCTGCATCTGTCCTGCCAGGCACAAAGTATCTGATGATCATTGACCAAAAAATTTCTCAGGAACTTCTTAAATAAAATCACAGCATTTTTTGAATACTGTGAAGGTTCAAAAAAACCTGACAGAAGCATGGACATTACAGTAGTCTTCTTTCAGAATAAAACCAAGAAATTGCTAAGTTCCTTTATGAACAAACTAGCCAAAATAAGAAAAACTACTGCATCAGGCAGTTGTTGCACTGTTTGTAAATTTACAGTGTAGGTGGTGGTGAGGAACACTGTAGAAAGGAGATGAAGTCTATGGCTTTGTGGGAATGTTCTAGGAAAAGCAAAAAAGGCAGTAAAAAGGCCAAAACGAAACAAGATTGAAGCTCTTTACTTAGAACATAAAAAAGGCAACAAAAGTCCACATTGACCAGTGGGCTGGGAGGACAAATACTGAGGCCATGAACAGGAACCACCTCCTGTTGTTTCCTCCCTAGTGTCTTCCAGATAACATAATTTCAGATATTATTTCCATAAACATAAAATAGTATCACAAATTTATGTGATGTGTTTTACTTTCCAATAGAAGTGATGAGACTAAGTAAATATAGAATATATATAGCACATATACCTAAAATAATATGAAAATATTATATATATACATATATATAGATATAAAATATAAAACATGAAAATATAAAAAACAAAACAAAAGTAATAAAACTAAGGACCTGGGTATTGACTATGCACTTCATAGGCTACTGAATAAATGATGCTGATCTCCCCCTTGTCCCCTGGAAATAAACCCCAAATTCCATATAGTAGTAAAAATATAACCAATCAATACAATCTGAAACAAAAATCTTGATTAGTTCATGTAATTTCAGGCAGGTTTGCAGCCAGATTGTGAGCACAGCAACATTCATGTGTATCTGGAGAACCCCATTAGAACTGACAGATTTTCAGTTGCATGTCTCTAACGCTCTGGTGGTTACTGTTTGTTGGATTGGGGGGTTTTTTTTGCCCACAAAGCAGCAGCAGAGATAAATGAATCCCCTAGGCCCTTCTTGGGTAAAAGCTACCTTTGAAAGAACTTGCATTATTCTCAGAATGCTGCACTGTCCTTCTCCATGCCCAGTTCCTGCAGTAGCCTGACTCTGCCCATGCTTGGTTGCTGGTGAAACCCTCTCCTCATCCAACCCCTCAATGCATCACCACCAGATGACATTTACATATATCATGTAAAAAACAAACAGTGACACAAACACTTCTGCTTCTGCCTTGAGTCTGATATCTTAGTATGAAGACACACCTGGTCTGAAAGACACAGCTGAAGGAAGGACAGAGGTTGATCTGGTGCTGCTGCTAAGTGAACTTCCATGTCACCCTTTCATGGCAGAATACTCAGTACTGATCCTGATATATCTCAGATAAAATCCTTTTAATTAATCTCAGAAAACAATGCATTATTTGGTTAAAATAAACATGTAAAACCTATAGTAATTTGCTATTAAGACAATTTTCTATATGGACACAAATATTTTCCTAAATATTTCTTTCTAAAGGAAATATCACAGTCACCTATGGAGTCTTGGAAACAAAACCTCTGCATGAAACTCGCTTTTCACTGCTTTTCACTGCTACTCCCATGCCAATAAATTTTATTGACATGGGAGTAGCATTGGGACCTCAACAAGCACCAGCTGCTCCCTTCAACTATGTTACAAATATACTGTCCAGTGGTGAATAAGCACCGTCGTCATCCTGCATTCCAGAAACAGACCCCATGGAATGACCCTGGTGAGTGCAGCAACAGCAGGAAAACTGCTTGCAATGCCTCACCAGGCTGAGTTTTGCTGCTGCCTGCTGCTTTGACAGGCCAGCTGCTGCTTGGAGAGCAGCACAAGACCCCCCTCAGAGTTTAAAAAGACAAGAAACAACCTCTAAATGCCTGCATAGACATTGGTGAGATGCTAAAGCAAACTGCTGTTTGTTACATGAGCTTCACGTCTTGATTAATCAAGAGTTGTTTTGGTTCGCCAAGAAAATGAAAAAAAAAGTAGATGTAAATTATCAAAAGAGCTTTCCTGCCTCTAGCCTGTGACCCCAGGAGCTGTGTCCAAGGCACCTGGTGGCACAAGGACAGCTACACCACCTGTCCGTGTTGAGACAGGTGCTGCTGCTGCCTCCTCTGGGCTCTGCTGGCTGGCTCCAGCCATCATTTTACAGTGAATTCAGCCGAGCACAGGCGAAGTGGAGCATGACAGTTCACTGAGACAGATAAGCAGATCAATTATTTAGTGATTCTTTCCTGAAAGGCTTCACTCAGCCTTTGTTGCACTGGCAGGAAGTCTGCCTAAATCTCTGTAAGGTTTGGCTACGTGAGCACTACGTGTCCACATCTTTAATAACCAATAAGTCAAGGAGAAGAAAATGTTAATAACGTGGCACATATGGAAATACTGATTTAAATACCTATATTATTAAATACAAAATAGGGACATTGCCCAAAACACTAGACAACTATTAGAAAACTTAATTAATAAATATTTTTAATTATTAATAGTAACATCTTGTGCTACTATTGACACTACTAACTATAATTGTTATTAATGCTAACATCTTGTTAGCAGTACTACCAGTACTAAAAGACAATTTTAATCTTGAGATATTTATGTGTCTAACTTCTTTAGGTTTTGCATTTTATTTTACATAGCAATTACAACTGACTCACTTTTGAATATGGTCCACTCCTATCAAGACAGCTTCATTCCCTGAATTCAGCAGCAGAAACAGCAGTAGTGTCTGAGATGAAAGTTTAAACTTAAAAATGCTTTTGCTAAAGCTTCACCAAAAAATGCCAAGGAAACATTCTTACTGTGCAGTCAGTGAAATTCTTCCCCAACATAAATCCACTAGCATTATCAGCAAAATATATGGAAGGAAATACAGATTGTGAATGCTAGCTTACAAGAAGCAAACTAAGAAAACAGCATCACGCACAACAGTGTGGAAGCAGACTGTCTCCCTCTCAAGCCTGTAATTCCTCATCCTGTATGTACTTGATATTCCCTCCTTCCAACTTGCTATTTCCTGAAATTTGAAAACTAGAGAGAGAATCATAGCTATTTTTGCTACAGGCTTTAAGAAGGCATAAGAATTGAATCTAGTTAGGTAGTTTGCTTTAATATGTTTTTCACAACAATACATGTGTTTCTTACTGCTCTACAGTGCTTTATCCACTTTCTTGAGCTGCTAGGGCTTTCCTTCATGCAAGACATACTTTTACTTGCAATATGCATCCCATATTAATAGATTCTACTTAATGAAGTTTAAAAATCCCTTTGAAAGGATACACATGCCACATTTAATACGGTGACCTTCTGTGAACTATGACTATTATTTCAAATTGTTTCTCTTCATCTTGGTTTTGCTCAGGTTGAGATGAGGAGGTTCTTGTCCCAAAGCAGATCCAGCACAGAGATGTGGCCGTGGGAGCCAGGGATGGGCAGCCAGGGCTGGGCTGGAATTTTTAATGGAGCTCTTAATGCAGACAGGGTTGGAGCTTTGTACATAAGTGCTGGGACACAGCACTTTAGAAAAACAAAATTACCTTCATAAAATTAAGGAAACCATGAAGGCAGAAAATTTTATAGACGAGGTGAGAGCTGGGGATGACATAAAGCTCAAGGGGGTGAAGAGGAATTAGGAAGGGCTCCCATCACTAGGCACGATGGCTCAAAACCACTACAAGAACTTTTCTTTCTGCAGTGAACAAAGTTTTTTCCTTCTAATCCTTCAGGCTCCCAGTCAGATGTGGTGACAGCTGCTCATGCTATGATGCAGAGTCAAAAGAATTTTAAATATGTATTTTTTTTTAACTCCGAAAAAAGCCTCTGTTCTTGAAGGAGCTTTTCTTGCTGGACACCTGAAACAGTTGCTGCACAATTTGCACAGCTGTGAAGGTCTCAATTTTAGATAACTACCCACTCTAAGGGGGCAGAAATAGAGGAAGCAAAGAATTTTGAAGAAGACAAATTATAAACTTCAGCTTCTACTTTTCACATCTTCTAACACCAGTACTTTGGCTTAAATACCACTAAAGCTGATAGGCATAAATGCTACCTTCACGTCAGAGCATGAGAAATATAAGAAGTAATTAGGCTCATTCTCTAGCAAACACCACATACAGTAAGAAAACTCCTATTAACAAGACACTTCTGTTTGTCACCTATTGCCTCAAACTGGCAGTCTCATGGAAGAGAAATTACAGCCTGTTAGGGAAGCAAGGCATCCTTGACAGGTCTTTCTCCAGGATGCAATCTCAGAGCTTTCAAGCAAACACTCAATCTTTCAGACCAAAAAAAAAGAAATAAAAAAGGATAGGATCAGAGGACTGAATACAACCACATCCTGCCAGGATCAGAAATGCAAAAGTTACCAGCCTGCCCCCAGAAGGTCTATAAGAAATACTCTTAATTCCTCAGCCATCAGACTTTACAGCCAGCATGTGATGCACATCGTGCAGCATGCCAGAGGTCCTTGGAGAGCACATATAGGGGTGAAACCTGTCAACCACTACATACTAAAATAAACTTATGAGAGAATCATAAGCACAAAGCAGAGTTATCATTTACCTCTCCCCAAGACATATTGCAAAGCAGTAATTCCTTCTCACATCTGACTGAACTCTAAAGGGAGACTTACAAAACATTTAGGTTTAAAAATGACTATAATATGATATAGTATTGAATAGTACAGAATAAATAGGGACATCAAGTTTATCTTCATTGCAATTCTCTCAGCATCTCATCTCCTTCTGACTTGTTCCTGTGCTGCAAATGCTTTTTCTTCATTTCAATCTGTCAACCCTCCAGGTACTGAAACTCTTTGGTAACATCACTTCTTCAATGAATGGACTAATTCATTAACATAATTATAGAATACTTACTCTTTTGTTTGGTTACTTCAAAATGACTTGCAGGACTTCACTGGCTTTACAGTATAGTCCCAGTCTGAGGGAACAGTCAATGCAGGGATGGGGTGAGGAGTGAGAAGCTCTAGAAGGGTGAAGGACTCCTAGATCTGTTTTGCTGCTCCAACAGATATATCAGCAGCCTGGGAATAATGGTTTTCTACTGTTACCTGCATCAAACTTGGTGACATGCACATAAACTGGAAAGCTGGACCACATTTTATAGCAGCTGATCTAATAATTCTTACTTCTTGCAGTTACAAACCTTCCTTCTTTGACAAGCCTAACTATCAGAGTTACAACATAAGTGGTATAAAATAGTGAAAGATAAAAAATACATTGCACAGGCACCAGAAAATAAATAGTGGGCTCCATCGGTGGGGTGTCAGGGAGAAGGGAACAGAGAGTCCCAGCTGGGCAGCTGCCTGATGGCACTCTATTCCTACCCTGTTCAAGGAAAGAAGCTGATGGATATTTGACCCTATACACATTCAACTACTCAGTGAAAGTCATACAAAAGACCCCCACTGCTAGATAGTGCATACTACAGTACACTGGGATATACAAAATACAGCCATGGAATTGAGCCAACCTGTTACGGTGACCCAGTCCTTGCTCAGGAGCACTGACAGCCTCAGAGATGGGCACTATGAATAGAAGCTTCCATACTTCAACTTCTGCCCATATTTCTGCTGCTGTGCCCATCATGAAGGCCAGATCAAATCTGAATTTACCTGAATGCTGCCCATCTTTTCTTTGTTACCTGTGCTGCTTATTTTCAAAATTCTTGACAAAGTTATTTTCAAAATTTTTGACAACCACCCATGCTTTGATCTGTGATACACACTGAAAAATGTATTTTATATAACAAGTAATGGAACAAGGCATCAGTGAGGGGTTTCTTTGACAACAACCACCTCTCCTAAATGAGAAGCTGAAGATACTCTCCAGAGCATCGCCAACAAAGGCCACACCGTGAGTAGGGTGACAGCTGGAATTCCTGTGGCAGTTCTATTTTGAAAACTTGTCTGATGGGAATGCCTCCACTGCTGCCAGCACAGGCTGCTGCTGCTGCTTAGGTTAGGCAAAAAAAACCAACCCAAACCCAATAAAATTCAAAATAATTTTTCAGAAAAGCCAAACTTCAGAAAACACTTTCAATTATTTTCACTTTACAAGCACTAAAGACAGATGTCATTTTATTTGACTTCCTTCACTTTTATTTGTTGTTATAGAATATTTCCGCTTGGGTACAAGCATCAGAGCCAGGTCCCTCCTGTATAATGGGCCTCAAAATACATGCAATACATAATCCCTGTTGCACAAAATTGACTGTTTAAGATAAAAGACATTTGAGGAGAGTGACTGAGTACTTAAAGTTAATAATCATTACACTCCTTACCCATCTAAACCATAAAAAGTAGATTCTTTCATTAGTGCTACCTTATGGTTATTAATTATTTTCATACTAAGATACATATTTTGGGGAAAGGGTTTTCATCTTGATGATGAACAGGGGAAGGGATTTTTGCATAGATAGGCAAATATGAAACAAATATGTGTGTATATATATACATATACATCTCCATATAAAAATAAAAAAGGCAAGTGGGTGGAACATGAAAGTATCATTGGCAAAATGAAGGTTATGGGTTAGGACAGGAGAAGATAACAGAGAGGAGCAGAACTCTGAAGGCATTCGAGGTGAAGACAAGAAGCTTAATCTTTGTATGCTGAAATGAGACGTTAAGAAGAACGTGCCCCAAGTGACAGGCAAGAAATCAAGCTTAGAAACTATGCACCATGAGGACTGTGCAAGGCCTCCATCAGTCAGTGGTGGTTGAATGTAAAGTTACAAACTTTGGAGATTTGCAACCTGCAAACATTCAACCTCCAAACTGCAGAATTCTAGCTGGGCTCATAATTATTAGTGTGAAGACATTCTTCCAGTTTCCCACATTCTCATTCCTTGCTGCTGCCCCTTGCTTTATCTTGGCTCTAGTGCTTGGACCCCAGAGTCAGAATATTCAACTCACTAAACAAACAGAAAACTAATCCAGCAGCAAGCAGTAGACAGTTTTCTGTCAGGCTGAACACAGGGTCTGGCAGGTGGCAGGTTAAGAAAAGGAAGGGGGAGGAATCAGGGTGGGAGCAGGCAGGAGAAAAACTTCTCTATTTTGGCGCTGAAGAGAAGTAAGACTAACTTAGCAGTCAGACATAACTCCATCCTGAGGAGAGGAAGGTTACAGGACTTAAGGCAAGGTGCTCAGATAAAGATTTTGGTAGTTTGGGCACAAAGAAAAGGAGGAAATTTGTACATATCCACCAAATTAATTGTGATACATGATTGGTGTATAACTTCAAGAGCAGCAAGAAGACAAAGATCACGCCTTGTTTGAGACTCATGAAACGAAGCTGACAGCCGAGATGCCAACAGCAGCATCTTAGTTTTGCTCTCAAATTTCAGTAATAGTAAGAGATTGTGAAAAGAAGCCAGAGGGAGAACTTGGGGTAACTGATAAAAAGATGATTAGTGAAAGTCGCAATTAGCATAGGGAAAAGAAAGGTGATCATGAGACAATCAGGAATTGGTTTTTCTGACTTCTTTTACATTGTCTGTCGTTTCAATACCTCAGCTGGAAATCAGAGGAAGGTGGGGTCACGAAACTACAATGGGCAAGATTCCTACTTCTATGGGTTGCAGCACCACACAGAAGTAGGTGGGTTTTAAAAATATGAACCTTGTATGTATCAATTGAAGGTATTCCTAGAACTGCAGATAATCTGGAGCAAAGGAGGTGTGCACCTGGATATTTGTTTACTACCTGTTCTGAAGTGTGAGTGCATCAGTGTAGACCAGAATTATTATCTGTTACTGTTGATCAGTCAGAGCAGGTTGTGATGAACTCAAGCCCATGGCCAGCTGCCAGCAGCAACAACACCTTGCTGGTATTTTGTCTCTTAGTGCAGGCAGCACCAAGTTCCCAACATTGTGTGGCCCTTGGATTTAAACAGAAGACATCAACTACCAAGTGTAGTTTTAAGAGTCTCCCCTAGAAATGTCCAGTTCCAAATCGAGCTTCCCTTGACTTATAATCTGCACACAGCATCTGGTGAACCACAGCTCTTGCTTACCCACATACAGCATGTGGCAGACCTGGAAAAAATTAGTCGAGAGACAGCATGATACAAATTATATGAAAATAAATGATCTGGCTGACAACATGCTTACCTTCAAACTAATCACAAATCTACATTTGAAAATGTTGAATAAATGTTTTCAGCATATCAGGATCACGATGAGCTGACTGGCAGCATCAGCATCTCTGCTGAGGAATTCCAGACTATCTCATGGAGCATGACTGCAGGGGCAGCAGGTGAATTACAGCACCCTCTACTTTCCATTTGTATTTGATATAAGATCTTTTTATGACTTCTGAGACTTCAGTGTTGCATAAGCAGAATGACACCAGCAGAGAGAATTCAAAACCCCAATATTTTTGAGTAATCACTGAACCTGTACTGCCTAACTGCAGACAGGTTTTATGGTTTATTTGTTTGTGTGACTATATCCAAGAGGGCTCATCTCCCACAAGAGGGTTGCCCTACTACACCTTATCTGCTGTAAGTTTTTCTTGTTTGCTTACTGTAGTGCTTTCAGGTGTTGTTTTTGTGTTCTTTTGTTTTTCAAACACAGAGAACATCTTGGTTTGCCTTTGAATACAGCTCACTTTCCTGTGCACAAAAACAGACAACACTCACCTTTCTCCACGAATGGAATATCAGACACTGGTAATCCAAATTGCCTCTGAAGGGTCAGTCCCAGATGCTCCTGGTGCCAAACTTGTGCTGGTGAGGAGTCTGTGCTTCCCTGTCAGTGAGCAGGATGCACTCCAGGTAGAAATGCTTCTGACAGCCAGATACGGATCAGAAAGCCCCATGTCCCTCCACCACATTGCATCACTTCAACCTAGAGTAAAACCTGATAGCTCAGTGATGATCCTACTGAGATTTCAGGGGCCTGCTTAAGCAGGTTTGTGAGTTTCTTTAGGAATGTTCAACTCATGGGGTTTTTTGTTTTGTTTTTTGGGGTTATTTTAAAATTATTTGGACTAAGCATGAACCTCAGCCTGTGGCTGTGCAGCATAACAAGAAAATAAGGCAGAGAGTAGCAGGTGGGTGGTGAGGAGGAATTAAAGCAATGGTTCAGTAGACTGAGCAATCTCATTCCTTGGCCTTAAATCTGTTTTTGTTATGTCAACTTGTATCATACAACTGTATGAAGAATAACAAAGTCTGTGAGAAAGAGCTCTGCAGGATACACAAGGGTCTCACAAGGTGATTGATCATGGCATCTGTTAAATCTCTGGGTAGCAAGTCCATGTGTTTTCCATAAGCCTCGGAGGAAAAGAGTATGGAGTGGAGTCTATACTATGCATCTACAACAGTTTCACTGATTGCTACTTCAAAACCAGGAAAAACAGCAGTCCAAAAACTAGGAAGATGAATAGAAACTTTTTACCATATTGATTCAAACTGCTGTTGCTAGAGAATCAATTTGAAAAAAAAGGGTAATTTTCTCACTCATCTTCAAAAATTTGGAATAATTTTAATCCTTTCAGTAATACATTCAGCTGACTTTAAAACTATGCATCATGTCTATTTTTAACAGCCAAAAAGACAAGCCAGAACTTCTCAAAAGTTATTTTCAGGATTTTATAGTTAATTGGCCCAGTACTCACAAACTAAAAAATGTGCAAGGGCAAATAACACAAATGGGAGCCTTAAAGAGAGATTTGAAGTTCAATCTGCATAAATGCACACATCACCTGGGGGTTTGCATTCCTGCAGGGAGGACATTGGAGGAGCAGCAGTACTGGGAACAGGCTCCTGCAACACACACCAGCACAGCACTGCAGGGACTAACCTCCATTTTCATCCTGGCTGTCTGCTGTCACACCAAAGGCATTTTACTCCGGAGATTAGTCAGCTCACCCTACACATTCCCTGCTAATTTTGGCATCTATTGACTGAGCAGAAAGTGTTCTCCACCAGGAAAAGGAGAAAAAAAAATTTGCTTTCCAGGACAGCAGGTTGGTCTTTACTTGTGATTTCCAGACTGAGTAATGTAATACTGCCTGAATGATGAGGAGTGCCAGCAGATTGTGACAACAGTTCAGTGCACATGCTCTGCTGAAACCTTCCTTACACAGGGTAATTTTTCCAGGTATCAGTCTCCACTGGTATGTTATTACCTGCTGCCACCAATGACAAAAGCTCATTGCACTCTTTGAGGATAGGTTTTAACTCATGACAAGTATAGGTTTGGTTTGGCTTCTTGTGGTTTATTTCTTTCTGACTTGGGTGTACTTACACTGCCTATGCATTTATACAGCTCCCCTTACTGCTAAAATCAATACCTTTCCATTGCAACAGCATGAGCACCATCACTCCCATAAAAGAGGTATTTTAAATCCCTAAAGGCTTCACTGAGAAAAGCCCTCTGTGTATCCATGCCCATGGGAAGGACAGTGCATTTCTCAAGGTGCCATTTTCAGATGCTTGTGCAATCTTCATTTCTGAAAGGCGGTAGAGTGAATAAAATGTAACTGTACTGTCACAAAAAAAGGACAAATGCAAGTAGAACTGAGATTGCACAACCACATGGTGATCTTGTCACAGGATTCCTGAGGCACCAAATGCTTATTATCACACTGAAGAGACATTCACTGAAGAGCTCCAAGCCTTCCTTACACTAGGTGTCCTTGCACCAGGCACGGTATTAGCCAATTATTTATAAAAACTTTGTGAATACTGGCTTTTCTTCTCAATAACCCTGAGCTGAGCAGATAACATTACCCATTTCTCAGTGAGTCTGTGAAGCAGAGGATGACAAATGCCAAAACTGCTGAGAATATGTTGATTTTTAGATTCCCAACCAGAAATTCAAACATCTCACTGCTAGTGAATTTTGCACTTCACAGAGGATTTTCCAATCCAAAACAGACATCCCAGGGACTTCAGTGCTTTGTGTGAGTGTCCAACATCTCTATTACAAGGGTTTAAATCTGGACATTCAGAAACAGTTTCATTTTGAGACAATTGCCTGGGATTTTACAATTGTAGTTGCATAACAACAATTACACACCATATTTGAAATATTAAAAACAGATCTTCCAACTCAGCTCTTCCCATTGTGAAAACAGATTAACAATACAGATTTGACAGATTTTTCCTTCATCCTGGGCAGTGCAGCTATGCTATCAGCCTCACCTTCCATGAATTTATGCCCACCTCTATACTCTACCACCCTGTTTTCCCCATGGAGATAGCAATAGGAGTCCCAGTAGGCAGGACAGAAAGCTGAAGGCTGTCAATGCACACATTGCTTTGTAACAGTAATGTAAACAGCTCTTTGTAGCTTATTTTGGAAATCAAGATGAAAGTCTGACCTCAGCAAGTTGAATTTACTTTTGCATCTTCTAAAGTACAAAAACAGATCTCCCAGAAGTGCTTTGGCATGAATAAGGTTTTTCTTAAATGAGTTTTGTTCCCCTGAGATGAATATCTCATTTTAAAAATAAATACAAGTAAATCCAGCAAAACAAATCATTATTATAACATGACAGGAAAAGAAAACATGGTTCTATGGTATGAAGAACATGCAAAGTTGCTCTGGAAAAAATGTTGCCAGCTTAAGGAAGACTAAATAATTTTCTGGAGGTGAGAGAACACTAAGGAGTGGTTGCACAAGTCAGCACTAAGGTCCCTCTATAACCCAGTACCTTCACTCCTTAAGCACTAGCCCAGATAGGAGTGTGAGAACATGTACTTCTGCCAATATTCTCCCTATCTCCAGGCCTTTTCAGTGATTTCTTGGCTAGATGTGGCTTCTTTGGAATTAGTAGCCCTTCACAGAGTTCCATAAACTTGTCTGGCCTCCTCCTGAGCCACAAGAGCTTTCAGCAGTCACAACATCCTTTAGGCAAAGTGTCTAACCACTCAATTACCCATCCTATGAAAATCCACTTTACTATTTATTGCTTTTAGCCTGGCTCCTGTTAGCTACATTTGGTGTCCTACAGGTTTTGTTGAAAAGAACTTAATCCCTGCTCATCGTTTCTGCACCATTCACAGCTATGACCTTTATGAAGTTCTCCTCTGCTCCCACCTCATCCTTAATTCCTGTCTAGTGATCTGTCCTTCCCACTCCAGAGCCATAGGCAGATACAACATGGTGTCTCTCCAGCACAGCAAGGCTTGGTCAGGCAGGTTCTATACCTGGCACAGCAGGCTCTTCTTTTTCATTATCAACCAGCCCTTTAAAGGATAAGAGTTTATGAGCAGTGCCTTGTCCTAATTGCATTATTCCATTAGCTCAAAGAGCAGAGCTTTATCTCAGTAATCGAGGCAGCAGCAGCCTGAGCTTCGTGAAGGATTACTGCCTTGAGCCCTGGGAGGAGCAGGCGACGTCTGTCAGCTCATGTCCTCTTCTACATGTCCAACCCCCACAACCAAAGCCAATCACAGTAACCCCCCTCTCCTGACAGCATCCTGATAATTGATTTCCCACAGCTGCTCCTGGGTCTTGTTCCAACCCTAAATATTCCCAAATGCTCAGAGAAACTGCAAGGTCTTTTCCCAGTTTTGAGCCTAACCTTGTTTCTGCTTTCATTGCATTCCTCATGGCCAAGTTTCCAGCACAGCACTCATCTACATAAATGTAAGTGTCTATGTGCAACCTATTCATTCAGCACTCCTCTCACCATGGTAGAGATCCACTCAGTAGCATCTCTGGAGCATTTATTGTCTGAAAGGGGCCAGAACAGCTCAGAGGACACCACAAAGTACCTACTTTCTCCTATTGACTATACAAGGATAGAAGATGAGTAACTGAGGTGCAAACCTTTACATTCTAGACTTCTGAAGTTAGACATCCCTTGACATCAAAAAAGGATTATACATGCTGCTAAAATAATGGAATCTTTTTTCTAGATAAAAGGACATATTAATTCAACAAACACAAATTTTAACAATTCCTACACATTACATTTCAAAGTTTGTTATTAAATGCAAAACTGTTTATCATTATAAACTGTCTACCCAATAAAACAAAACCTAAATAATTAAAGGAGAGGCTTTTGCTTTCAATAGAGATTAGAAAATAATTGAGTTCTCTAAAATAACTCCAGCTATTCTGCAACTCATTTAGAAAGACACAAACAAGGGTAATTTTATTTAAGACAATGAATCCAATTTCTTTTTGATCTTGCGTGTAATATCTGCAAAGGACAAAGAATAAAGCTTCTCAGAGCTCTGCAGATGTTCTCCTGCAGCAACTCAGCCAAAATATATTAGGAATGGTAGAGGTGTAGCACACTGAACTCTGCCAAATGCCTCTCTTGAGTTGCATTCATACTGTTTGTTACATCCTAGGTCTAAGTATCCAAAATGTTGGGATACTGTTGCATTGTTAGAAATCATGCTAAGGAAGGTTTTCCTCATGTTCAGTTTGAAAATTCTTTTGGTTCACCCAACCATCCCTTATTGTAGCTTTTTTATGTCCCCAGATTGTTTATATGTAGTTTATGTTCCCCCCTCCTCTTTGTTCATATTTATCCTTCAAAAATTTTTAAATTAAGGTATATCCCTCAAAACACTGAGGTGCTCAAGGAGACTCTCTGCAGTCCTACAGCTCTCCTACCAAGGAAGTCAGGGCCCAGGGACCAGCTTCTTGTGTTCTTGCAGCTGACAGTTACGGCAGTAGAGCCATGAGGAGTTCTTCCTGGCAAGGCTGCACCAAAGACAAAATCCAAACCACAGGTAAGCCAGGGAGAGAGCTTTGGCTCACATTCATGCTATGCTACCAGTGGTTCTGAAACCAGGATGGGCTCAGGTACCACCATGGACTCTTCATCCACAGTAAGCATTAACATATAACTCATTGCCTGGGATTTTTGCATGCTGGCAGCAGATCCCAAGGGCCAAGCCTGACTCATTGCCATCTTCTCCAGCTGGGCAGCCACCATGGCTTCCTTCTGCTCCTGGAAACATTCAGAGGAGTAAAGACACTCAGGGATTGCCACCATGCTCCAAGCACCAGCAGGTGTGTGGCAGAGCAAGGTCATTCATTACTGCAGTACCTAATCGATGTTTCTGATCAAATCTTCATGATTTGCCTAGCAAGTTTCAGATTAAAGCCTGGAGGCCAACTTCTCTCCTCTACCTATCCATTTCCTTTTGGGAAAGAGAATGCATATGAACCTGGCCTGGCAAATCTAATGGTGCTCATTCTGCCATTCAGCTTCATCCTCTCTATTTTCCCTTTAGCTCCTCTCAACTAGGATTTCACATTCTCATGCAATTTTATGCGTGTTTATTTCATTACACTATATTTCATCTTCTGAGTATAATCAGCTGGCTTCAGCCCCATAAACCAGATGCAATTTACACAAAATTAAAGTAATTCCTCACCTGTATGTGCCATACACCACAGTGGAGAGTAACATTAGTGGGAACAGCCCAAAATTTAAACTATGCAGTCCCATCCCACCATGTGTTCTCAGATGGCTTCACACAACTTCAGCAATCCAGTCTCCCATCGTGGGACCTACTGTTACTAATATTACCTGAAAAGGGATGAAGGTGCCTTTGAACAGCTGCTAAAGATAGAAGCCATAACATAAGGTTGTATTCCTTAAGACTTTTTAAACTATTTCTAAAACTTTGTAGTAATGCTAGCTAGACTCTAGTGAAAATGCACATACTGATGTGTCTTGGCAGTGCTAAAAGTGTGTGTGTGCAAGCAAGCAAGCAAGATGCTCAAGAGAGAATGCTAATCCTATGGAATCCACAGCACAGACATGGGTGCAATTGTAGACAACAAAGGATATTTGCGTGGAAAGGCCGAGAAGTTAATCTCATGAAGGTTAGGAAGAAATGAGCATGAAGTTTCCTAATAAGAAAATAATGGAATCGACTGGACAGTGTGACTGGAGAGTGGTAGTGACAAGAACTGGAAGGAAGCTGGGATCAGCCATGGAAGGAGAAAGGGGCCAACAGACTCATGGTCAGCTCCTCTGCAGAAACCTACAAGCAGTCCTGGGATATTTGCTTTGTTACAGCTTCCATCTAATATCAAACAAGGCATCCAGCTAGAACAGGCTGTTCTGTTGCCAGTTCCCTGTGGCACCCCAGTCGAAGACTTCACTGGTTTCATGCATGTGTGTGTTTTTGTTTTAATAATCATATAAGAGGATTTCAGATATTTTTCCCCTGGTGCTTTCACTCCATTTAGCATTGTGAAAATCTCCTCTGCTTTGTAGTTTAGCTCTGCCTAGGGTTTGTGTTTTGCACGCTCTGATTGAATGAGGGCACTAATCCAACAATGGGGTTGGCCCATGAAAATTTGTTCAACCTTTGCTTCAAGTTATAAAAGAAAAAAATCTCTGCTTCTCACAGAGATGGAGATTGACTTTATTAGGTCAAGGTTTATTAAAAATTTAAATACTGAACCATATTATCAAGCTAAACCCAATAGTGACAAAACCCATGATCCTGAAATTTCACACACAGAGGCACCTTCCTTTTTTTGATTTCCAGACGTTCTGGATAGCTGATGTCTCATCTCTGTGCATGCCCAGAACTGCCTCAGTCTCAGCAGGGCCAAACAGCTCAGCACTACAGCCTGAGCAGGCTCCAGAACCTCACGTCCCCTAAGGGGGTCTGTCTGAAGGGTGTTTTCAGAACACACAACAAGATTAGGCGCCCCATGAAGTGCACTGATGGCAGATACTGCCTTTTAAAATAGAGCCAAAGGAAGCCAGCAACCTTCTCACCTATCCCGTCTATTTAATAGCCTGGGGATGAGAGCACACACCCAGGAAAGAGAAGACCCAGGTTCAGTTCCCTACACTGAGCCCTAGGTAATCCAAAGAAGCCTCTTGGGGCATCTTGCTGAAGGTTCACCAGGGACTGAGGCCTCTCCAATCCTGCTACTGAAGCTGCCAAACACAAGGGAATTCAGGACCCCACCAGGCCAGACAGAAAGCACACTCACATGTCCTGGCTACCTGGGGCAAATTTTGGCTTCTGCTCCCAGAGGAGTCCTCACATTTCTTCAGCTCCACAGCACCGCCTACCACAGTGATGAATCTATGCAGACAAGTATTCTGTAATATAAAAGGTTAAAATCTAAATCTTCTTACTGTTGGGTTGCTCTACATATTCCAACCAGATTACTATATCTAGGCATCTAAAAATCCTTTCTTAATACTTGTTTCTGCCACAAAAAAATAGGAAAAAACCCACAAACCCATAAAGACATTGGAAAAATAAAGCAAACAGCTTTCAGACAGAAGCCTCAAAGCAGTAAGGAGGCATTAAGTGGTGCAGGATCAGCCTTCAAATGACAGGATTTATTATACCCATTTTCTACTGTCACACCTCCCCCCTCCCAATTAGCTGCAGCCTGTTTCAAATGGTGAGACAAGTATAGATTTCTGGCTCTATTCCCAATCTGTTTCTCTGCTTCAGGGCTTCTCCCATTCCCTCCTGCTCACATGGAACTCACATAACAGCATTGTTAAGTCATTTCAAAATGCTGGGAAAGAAAGTTTGGTATCTGCACCTGTAACTCTCATTGCTTTCACTATTTCCAGCTTCTTCCTTAAGCCAAGTTTAGATCCCCTGTTTAACTCACATGCAACATCCTCAGATGAGGAGTCTTTTATTTTCAAATAAGGCTTCTAAAATTCACACCATCAGATAATCCACACAAAACTCAAAGAAAAAAGGTTTGGGATTGAGGAAGCAGCTAACAGGAACACAAGGAATGAGGATATTAACAGAGAAGTAAAGTATGGGGAATCAGACATGAAGTTTCTCATTGGTTACTACTTGTGCTTAAAAACTGCCCACCTGGTGAGTTGGAGGTTAGGAATTTTTCCTGCCTGAGACAAAATTATGCACCACACATATTCCTGCACTGATATCCATGTTATCCATTTCATACACCCTTAACCCCCCAAACTGTTTCTTTACCCACCTTTCTAGTGCCCTCCTACTCTAATAGTGATTTGTCTGTGAACAGCTTTACACCTATCTTGTTTCTTAGCCCTTCTCTCAGTCTGGTCTTGGCAAGAAGATGATCAACACCTTTAAAAAGCTGAAGTGCTCCCTCAGACTCCTCTTCTGACAACAATAAATGGTTACCTCTACCCAGGATTCCAGTGGAAAAGCAGAGCACATTTTTCTGCAAGATGTGTTGTCCTTGCATGGAGAAGGCACTCGATTGAGATGCAAAGCACCTTCCCCTTTTTCCCCTCCCACCCAAGGAGGAAATTTGTCTCAGCAGAAATTAATCATAGCAGGTCCTAATATTCATTAGGAACATTGAAATCACAGCATATCCTGAGCTGGAAGGGCCCCACAAGGATCACTGAAGTGCAGTTCCTGGCCCTGCACAGGACAGTCACAAGAATACCAATCCCATTACCCAAAATTTTAAGAGCATGGCAGCGGCCATGCAGACAGCTGGGCTGTCTGCCCAGCTTCCAAGCGTTGCGTGCACAAGTTTCACTCTGTTGGCGTCCTGAGCCCTGCAAGCTCGCCTTGCTGGGCCCCGGACAGCTCACCTTGCTGCAGCAACTGCAAAATTCTGAGTCCACAGCGGAGAGCGTTTCCTCTCCTAGAACACAGTTAGGGAGAGCTGGCTGCTGCTGTGGGAAGCTGCTGCTGTGGGAAGCTGCCGCTGGGCCCCGCAGGACCGAGCGAGGCCCCTCTTGCCCAGCCCAGCTGCCGCAGCTACCTCTGCTGGCAGGAGGCTGCAGCGGGGCCTCTGCTCCGGGAACAGGCTCGGGCACCTCGAACGCCTCAATCTGACCGGGGAGAAGTAATACAATTCTGTTCATGCATATTGGTCTTCCCAATGATTCGACCTTTTCAGCAGAATGTATGGCCACGCTGGTCCCGCACCCTAGTCACTCGGGCTGGAAAGTCTTTAAACCGGCAGAGAATCTGCTGTAACACTTTGAGGAAAGCACCCACAATTCTCACAGCCACAATTAATTCTGCTGCTCGGAGCTAGCAGGGGAATCACATTGCAGGAGTAGCTCCAGGGAAGATGAGGACAGCTACAAGCAGGTTTGATAGCTTTCTGTCAGCCTCCCCAAATTTTCCCAATCAGCCAATGTTCCTTTTGAGTAAAGAACAATCATTGTGCAAAACCAGAACAGTGGAAGGGTATTTGCCTTCCATGCTGCAACATAACACAAAACTATTGATCTTACAGCAGTTGTCACCGAATGCAATTGCTCTAAAATTTCTGAAAGCCTTTGTGGCCTCCAGCAGAGTCTGAATACAGAGATGTCCTGTCACAGTTGCTTCTTCCATTACCACAGATGACAGCTTGAAAAGGAGTTTGCATTTATGTTGTCCATACTTTAACTGGCACATAGCTAAATGGAAGTTTTCACAAGCATTTTATACACTCAAAAATGAACAATATATCCCCCAAAGGATTTTTAAGGACAACAAAAAGTTAATTCAAAATACTACTCTCTAGCACATGAAGCACTAAATACTGGTTTCCAGCGCTCTGTAGGAGAGGTATCAAAACTTTAGTCTGTATGGACAGGGTTTAATGGGATTTTTAGTTTATTAAAAACCAGACACAACCATAGCAAACTCCTGAAGAAAACCTGGTTTAAGTATCCAGGAGTTCACATAAGTACAAAAGTAATAAAATCACATTCTAAGGCAGGCTAGGCCAAACCATTTGCTACAGAAGCAGACAGAGGAGTAGAAACTTGTGACATACCTTTATAGACACAGATTGAAAAAAAAAAAGTTAAGGTGCTATGTACAAGTGTCATATACAAAATGTAGTATGTAGGCATTTGAGCATAGAAGGTATGGCGTGAAAAGAGCTGGTCACAGTGAGGAAGTGGATGCAGCAAGAACAGCCCCTGCAAAGAGAAACAACTTTCTCATGTCTGGAGCTCAGCCAGCCAACCACTGCTGCAGATGTGACACAATGGCCATTTTAGACAGCGCAGAAGGGAATTCTGAAGGATGCAAAGCCCAGAGTGCACATCAACAGGAAATGTGGATTAACTATTCCACAAAAATACCCCTCTCAAAAAACAAACTTCTTGAAGATCTACTTTTCAAAAGCCTGTATTTTATTTTACAAAAAGATTTATAAACCAACAACCGCAACAAAAAAAAACTCATCAAAGGCAAATCCGAGCTATTTTACCTGTCATATTTTCATCTTTGTCATTGTAAATGACCCACATAACCTACAGCTTCCTGAGCCACCTCAGCTAATACACGATTAAGAAGTTTATCCCATGCTTCCTGGCGTTTTTATGCACGGAGTTTCTGATCTTTGTCCCACTATTACATTTAAGTCCGTGCAGATCACCGCCGCGTCCCAGGCAGCGCCGCGCGTCCCCTGCTGCCGAGAGGGCGACGGCGCTACCGCTCCCTATGGGCTCTGCGGGCAAAGCAGGGCCTGTCCCGACACGCGGCCCTTACGCGCACGGGAGCTGCACCAGGAAGGGAAGGAGCAGATATTCCAGCTCTGCCTGTCAAGTCTGCATTTCAAAGGTTGTGCTTGGGTGTGGGAACGCGTAAGGAGGGTCTCCCAGTCCACATGCAAAACTCCGCACTCTGCTGCCCCAGCTGCCAGGCTGTCGCTCGGGACCGGAGCACGTCCCCGCTAGTCCCTCCCCACCGAGTTTATACCAGTCCTGCTCAGTGGCACAAGCTCCATTTCCTTCTCATCTTACCTGCCAAACTACACGTCCTTTAAAATACATATTGTAAAAAACTGAATACCCAGTGCTCTGCAGGAGGGAGAGCATCCAAAACAGGCAAGGCTACTGCCTTGAGGAAAGGGGGTTGAGGAGCAGCCAGTGCAGTTTCTCGGTTATGTCACTCAAAATAGAATGGTTTTGGTTGGAAAAGACCTGAAAGATCACCTAGGTCCAATCCCACTGCCATGGGCACGGACACCTTCCACTACAGGCTGCTCACAGCCCCATCCAGTCTGGCCCTGAACTGTTCCAGGATGGATAACAGTTATTAATTTGTGCGGTCTTCTCCATGGATAGAGGTTTTTTAATGCTAGAGCATATTTTCATGCAGATGGACAGTTTCCTTAGCCCAAAATCAGACTACTGTTGTTCCCAAGAGCAATCTTACACCTTCCCAAATCTCTTTCACCAGCTGCAATGGGCACATCTCTGATTCACAGCCATGACTCAGATTTCAAGCAGGGAATGTTTTGTGGGTGTACGTCTATTCTCTTCAATTTGTGGCTACAGTAAGGCTTAGATACACCATTACCAGTACACTGAAACATGTGCCAGCAGACACCCACTTGGGGGAAGGGAGAATTTCACTTGGAATCACTGAGACAGGGCTACAGATGAGGTTCACATAACTCCTTTTCATGGCTTCAGATGGCAGTCAGGCAGAACATACAGACAAACCCATAAACATAGTTTGAAAGCCCAATTTCCACATCTTTTTGAGTTGCCAGATGGTGAGATGGCCCCCAAACTTAAATGTTCAAATATTCATTACCGCTATCTAGATTACTAGCTATCACTTAAGTCTATTATGAACATCAACCAGCAGAGAGGACGCAGATTGTATACAGAATTCTGGCCATTGCCACTTTCCTTCTGCACTGAGAAGCAGATGGCTCTTCAGTTACCAACCCACTGATGGGAACCTACACCCCAGCTCCCACAGGAATATATTAATGACTAAGTTACAGGTCCCTTGTCTAAATGATTGTTTTCTAGTCCTTTGAATATTGCAATGAAAAATACACAAAAAGACATGGGAAACAGGTTAGAGCTCAACCTTTTTGATTTACCTTCAAGCCAGTTTAAGTTTGTACACATCCTAGAGAGGTGACAGGCCTTGCTTGCCTTATTAATTAAGACTGGGACACTTTTCTGGTCAAGGAAAGAATGAGAACAGACTCAAAAAGGCCAAATCTCACATTTCTTGAATGCCCACTGGCATCATGCTTGTGCCTCTCTTTAAAAGAGAACAAACCCTGAAGAGAGCACCTGATGCTCTGGATTCTGTGCACTACATCAACTTCCAAAGCATAAGGACCAGCAGACCGTTCACACCCTCACACTGACAGCTTCCTCTTGATCAGCTCCAGGCAGCACCTCACTCCATGCATCTCACCACTCCGATGGAGCCAAAAGCCTGGCATTTCTTAAAATTTCATAAAACATTCTGAACTGGCTTCAAATATACACATGAGTACATATTATCATGAGTTTCAGACTTTTTTTAAAAATCCTCTCAAACTAAGGTTTTGATGATCACAAATTCTATTAAGCTGGTGACTGGAAATAAGAAATGAAAATGGACCGATGAGTAGAGTTTTAAGAAAACCGACCAAGTACATCTTATGAAACTCAACTGAAACTGTTCAATATAATGTGAAATACTACCAGAGAAGTACTGCACTTTTTATCATATATACCTAGTAGGTTATAGATTATATATCCAACATTAAAAGACAGGCAACAGCAATCTGCCAAGTTTCAAGACTGCCCTCAAATCACCTCACTCCTCTTTACTAACTGTTGACAGCAACAGTGCTACTGTTCTCAGCTGCTGGAAAAAGCCAGTTTGACACACATCAGAACCACCAGCTTCTACCAAAAGGTGATAATTATAGTGTTTGCCATTCAGTGATCATGTTAAGAACAAGGCCTCTTTCTGATGAGAACATGCCAAACAATCTTCTTATGTATCCACTGCTCCTGTAAACACCAAAATATTGAATGTTTGGTTGGATAAGAGTCAGACTGAAAGAACTGATGCCTTGGCTACACAGACATGGCAAGTATTTTGTCCTACATTACTTTCTAAAAGTGCTAAAATACATGATTTTCTGTTCATGGTATACAACTGCATCAAAGATTTGGAGAACAAATTTTACAGAACAACAGTGTGTGATTTTATTTATCTCAGCAGAAGAGTGGAGGGAAGGACGCACAAAGCAAGTAAAATAAAATATCAGATTTCCAGCTAATCTGGAAGCTCTAGAAAAGGGTTCACATACACCAAATTTTCCAGTTGTTCAAGTGTACTTTGTATCTGATAGTGTAACAGATGAGTAGTGCATGCAGCCAGCACTGTCCCTAGCTGAGGCGGAAGAACTTATGATGGTGTTAATGGCAGCTGCTTGTTTCTCCAGCCAAAACAACCAAACAAGTGAGTATTTCAGTTTTCCTTAAATCACCACTCAGCTTTCAGTCACAGAGGTCCTATAAAAAGTGTAGACATGAATGGTGGAAGTAATTCCCTAAATTACTAGAACTGTTTTAGAAACGACCAACAATACCTTTAGGCTTGTACTGCTTCTGAGGCTTAGTCCTTTATTTTCCACACGCATTCTGCAAGGCTGGAGACTAAGGGAGCTTTCATGCCTTGTGCTGTACTCCTGGGACAGCTGGTGGGAGCAGCACCAACACGACTGCCAGAAGCCAAACTTCAGCCTCTCATCTACATCTACTTTTGCTGCCTGTTATGTTCTTCCCTTATTGATGCAATTGTGAATTCCACAGAATGGAGACAGTAACAAATACACATCCAAGCATCCATATGTATATGTTTAGTTACTTTAAAACCACACATGTTTATCAAAATATTGCACTGTTTTAAAATTATTATACTCACTTTTTTCACCCTTCCTCTTCTTTTCCCTGACAAAATTGAAAAATGCTGTTTTCTTATCAGCACAGAAGCGCAGTAAAACTTATTACAAACAAGTAAAGACAAATTCAGATTTGTATTAAGAGAAAATAATCAATGCAAGAACAATTGTTTCTGGAAAATATGTTTTCATACATTGTGATATCTTAGATAAATTAACTCTAAGTACTTACCATATTTATAAAGCATGCACAGTCAAAATATCTGTCCTAAGGTACAAAAAATTTATACTCAATATCAATACTATGTTGCAGTACTTTAATTTTTCTTTAAAATTAACTATTTTAAAGGATAGGAAATGTCTTTCTAAGCAGAATTGTAAGATATCAGTTTATAAAATTTACTTCTCCACTGACCAATTTCTGAACTCTGCTTATTTGGAAAGGTGAGGTACTCATTGAAAGCAATGATATTTGCTGCTTTGCAAACAGTTTATGTTATGGTGATTAAATATCTTTCATAGCTCTGGCTGCCTTATGTGTATGAACACACTAAAATGCAGGTAGACACTTTCCTTTCCTAGAACTAGACAATCAGTCTCACGACAAATTAGAACATCACAGAAACACTTTCTCAGTTAGTGTAAGAATGATCAGTACTCAATACCAGAGGTAAAATGCATTTTGATATTAGGCATGTATGAAATGTATGAAACCATTATGTTTCCACTCAGCTGTATTGCTTCCCATACACTAGCATGTCATACATGTCAAAAGGCATATGACAAACAAGCAAAAAAAGCAGTATAGTTATACCAGTTTCTTCTAGTAAAAAATTAAAACTGTATGGCATTTTTGGCTATCTTCTCTTTTTTACAATTTGCCCCTCCTGCTAATACTCATTTTAGCACTTTATATTTTGAACCTACACTTACCAAAGGTATGGTTGCCAGGCTGAAGCTCCACACTGCACACTATAAACTGCATCCCTGTGTGCCAGCAATGATTTTGGTGACATAACCCAGCTACAGGGGTCTGAATTTTGCAGTACTCTTTGCTGAGGGGGGAGGTGTGATTTATAAAATAGAATTCAAAAAGTTTCCCAGCTATAACAACTTCCTAAGAGGCACCAAAAAGACTGAGTTTGTGTGCAATTATGAAAGACATCATCTGGGGATGCCAACTGGACTGAAATAGATGAATGTTTTTAACTCACTAAACATGTCTCAACTCAGCAGCATGCTTATCTAAAACCCAAAATGATGGTTCAGGTATGCAAAAATTGAGAGATAAGGTAATGGCAAAACCTTGCACGTTTGGGCTAGAGCAGTGAAGTTCTTGTGTTGCCTAAGAAATGATTCTGAAAATAAATTGGTCAAGCCGTCTTCAAACTCAGCCTTAAAATTTTGCTACTGGAATCTATATTTAAATAAAGCTTTTATTAACTCTTTTATGAACAAGCTTAAAATCTGTTGACTCAAATACAAGTTACAAGATAAAACACATTTGTTTCCAGAAACTATGGTGTCAGTGTTAGTTTGTTTTCTGGAGAAAGGATCTGCTAATTCAGCATCAGGAAATATTTTTTTCCTTTTTCTTTTTGTATTATGCAATAGAATATTGCCCCTATTTTTTGTCCTAAGATGTAATGAATTAATTCTTTTTATAAAGCACAGAAATTCTCCACACCGAAATAGATTAGAATTCCCTCCAGTGAGCAAACCTATGCTGATGTGTCTCCTGTTTATTACACCTGGGCTGTCTCCCACCACACAGAGACAACTCTGAAGTAACACCTGAGACAATGATCTACAGCACCATGTTAAAATTTGTTAAAAAAACTCACTTCTTGACATAAATCCACGTAAAAAATTTAGATCTTAGCATAGTGGGATAAAACACCATAAATATGGAAGGAATATTTACTGCCCTTTATTATTTATTGCCCTTTATTCATCCTTAGCAAAATCTACATCAGAAAAACATAGCACCACTTCTTGATGCATTACCTAGTTAACCATAGAAAGTTTCCTATACCCTCTAGACAGTATATGAATGCAATACCACATAAGAAATAAGAGACAGCAACAATCTGACAGTTGGAGTAAAGCCTTTCATACAGTGAAGAACTCAAAAAAGGAAAAAAAGAGTACAAAGCTCCCTCCAAAGGTTTTTTTCCCTTTAAAATTAGTTCTGGATGTGTGGATTTTTAGTAGGTGATACTACACAATCTAAAAAAATACTGCAAATAGTATATATCTACATATGCATTTTTATATGCACACAAATCTGGCAAAAATAGAACATTTAAACTTAATTTTTATCTTGTCAATCATAATTGCAGGCATAGCCATGAGGAAACTCTTTTCTGCAGCAGGCATTCAGTGTGTTCAAACTCTCAATGCTCTTAAATTCCATTCACTTCCAGTGGCAGAGTTTGTACCTTTTAAAATTATAGTTTGCTTGTTTGAGAGTGAACAGTCACCACACCAACCCTGATGAACAACACAAGACACGAAATAGCCTGTGGATTTCTTGTCTCACTCTAACAGCTGGAAATCTAATTGGGGCAGAGGAAAACAAAACATGATAAAAACCACCACAGGAGTCAGGAGGGACAACAAGAAACAAGCAGTATGAGTTTATGTGGAAACAAACACAGATGCCCATCCATGTAGTGTTTCTACCCAATACATTAGAGAAAAAACATTTTTCAGTTACCAGTCTGCTATATGCTTTCCCATTAAGAAGGTGGTTTCACAAGCCACTGAACTCCATCTTTGATGTTCATGATAACTATTCCTAAGTGTTTGTGAACTGCACCACTTAAATCCCCTCAAACATCAGTTTATTTTCTCTTGTAACGTATTCCTACAGTGTGGGATTAACAGACACAGGGGAGGCCTTCAGGCACTGAGAATGTAAATCAGCCTAATCTCAAGAAAACAAGATGAGCACTTAACCATAAATATTTTTTATAATCACATCAAACATGACATACCTGGTATTCAGTTTTATATAAATTAGTTGTTATGTCAGACCTACTTCTGAGGTTATCCAAAACCCAAACATGTAACATTATTTCTACTCTCCAGGCCTGAATAATATTTACAGACATTAATTCTATATCCAGCTCTACACTCATTCGAGACACATTATATAACTTTATTTTTTTATTTGACAAGCAGCAATATCATGTTCGTCATTGTTTTTTTACATTTTAATGTAGATACAATTATTAGGTTATCTGTCATATTACAATATTTAGGTTTTTTGTGTGATTTTTTTTTACTTTGTCTTAAGATACATTAAAAAACATCAACTGCAAACGTGAAAGGAGAGGGGGGAAAAAAAAAAGCATGGTACCCAACCAATTCTCCACATTTCAGCAATACTTCACTCATTCTTTTAGTAAAGTTTTAAGAAATGTCATAATGACATGAGCTTGAAATATCTATAGGCATTTTCGTTGACGCTCATGACATGGCACTGGTGATGTTGTAAACAGCAGAAAAACAGGGGCTGCCAAGTGACCAATTATGGAGGCACAGGCCTGCCTCTTCCCACAGGAACACACCAAACAGTGACAGCAATGATCTCCTTACAATCATACCTGCAGGATAGCAACATCATGCTACATAACTGTATTCGTCTGCAGAGGCCTGGCTTCGCTCTATGTACTGTTTGTCTATCAGGACTTCAATACACTTCTTAATCATGCTGATACTTGGGTTAAACCTAGCTCTTGATTGGCTAATTACCTGCAAAAGAAAGACACAGTTTTTGTGTTATTTTTATTTTGTCACGATTATAAATGCCATCTAAGTATTTGCTAATGCTTTAAGGCAAATTCAGTATATTTTTCTTTTAAAGGCAGGGTTAAATAACCCTGGAATAGTTAATTTATAACAACCAAGAAAGTATCTCCATGTATTAGTGTCAGGACACTGAAACTGACTGGTGAGCTCACAGGTTACTTTGCCACATGTTCCCCAGATCTCTTCCTTCCTCTCACTTGCTTCATCTGTCACAGTACAAATGAAGACAAATGTCCACGTTAAAAATTAATCTAATATTAACACATTTCTTCACTAGTATCACAGTGGAGTTCCCCTACCACTAACCTCCTTTCCTACACAATTGGAGAAAATCAGGATGAACTTTTTCTTCAGCCACTGAAGAAATCTGACCTACAATTTAGTGAGTACCAGCTGCCTATGCTTGAACTTTTTAATACGTGCAGTAAGAAGTTATTTATTGTAAAAACAAATCTATATTTGCATTGTGGAAGAAATTGCCACTCCAGGCAAAACTTTAGATGACTCTTAGTAGTTCTCAGTTTTGCCCATTTGCTTGTAGAGAAGGGGAAAAAATTGTGTGCAATAACAGAACGTGCAAATCTGTTAATAGGAAAACTTTTCAAATAAAATATCTTACTACACAAGTGTCTCAATATTTTTTGCATGTAGTTTCTTTTTTCTTCTGTAAAGAAAATTATTTTTATTTCAGCTGAATTTTCAGTTTTCTTTACAACTTCTCATGGCTGGCTTTGTCCCAGCTCTAGAGTCTGCTGGGCCCCTCTGTGAGCCAACAAAATTCACCAGGTGGAACTCACCCAGCAAAGCAAACAAAAAGCTCAAAAGAGTGAGTTTTGTTGGGCTAACAGCCAAGGGTCTGGTACATTCCACAGCAGAACAAGTGAGGAGAAACTGGGTGCTAACAAGCTGATAGATCTGCTCTGATTTCACCTAACTTAGCCCTCCACTGAAGCTGATTGTCATCACCACACTTCATGTATTTACTTAAGACAGAGAGAAGGAAAGAGAGAATTTTGTATTGGTATAGATTTTCTTGTTCTTGGTTTTTTTTTTTTTTAATGAAAGACAGTACGAGTAAGAAGGATAGACAGAAATATCTGATGGCCAGAATAAAAATTTTCTGGGAATGACTGCTCTGACATCTTCCCTCCACTACTCTTCCATACTTACTCATTTTATAGGAAAAGCTACCTTGTCCTGCAGGTGACTGCGACATGGAGCTAGAAGTGAAATTATCAGGGTGTATCTAACACAATTAACAATTCCACAAAGACTCCATGCTGACATATACAGGTCTACCAAGGGCCTGGAGTATTTTCTTGGACACCTCACGCTAAATGAAATGTGTGGTGCTCTAGTCTAAGTGTTAGAATCAGAGCTAACTACATTAGGGTTAGGGGTCTCTCAAATATCTCTCTAACAGTATCATCCTGCTCTTATAGCTAAGGAAAAAATATTAATGAGGTGAGAAAATATTAACTATTCAGAGTAAACAGACTCCTTTCAGAAAGATATGTTCTTACTCAAAAAGTCAAACAGCACATTTTAATTGATACATTATATATAAGATTATAAACAGCATGATAAAAATAACAATGGCACCAGAGTTAGTAACAATATCAAAATTCTACTCTCTACCTAGTTTTTGACTGAGTAACCATGAAAATATCCACTTTTCTTGCAAAACTGAAGAAAAACGTCCTAATGTTACTATTCTACAAGAGCCCTGCAAGAGCAAAACACAGCAGGGACATGTAAGTGGCCATTCTGTTACACAAAGGAAGAAGCAACCAGAAAGGATTTGTTTCCAAAATATAAAAATTTGTCATCTATTTCACCCTTATAATCTGGTGTCAAGCAAACTACATTTCAAAAAATTCTTCCAATCATTTGACTGTGGGCAAAAACCAGTATTTTCAAAGATAAAAAGGCTTGCCTATCATTTTCTAGTTTTAATTGCAAATGCTTACATGATTTCAAAATAATTGCATGGATGATTTAAACAACAGGAAACCAAATAAACAAACATTTTGAGAAAAATCAGGACCTATGCTGCCTCATCTTTTAGATATCCAAAATCAGATTTCTCAAATTAAGCTTGCTTTCAGACTCTTTGTGTATAAACACTTACTTCTTCAATATCCAAAACCTTTAAGAAGTCTCACACTGCATCTTCTGGGTTACAAACTCCCTGTTGCTGCTAGGTTTTCTTTAAGAAATAAAAATTAAGTAGTGGATGTGGTAAACTGTTTCCTCCACCACCACAAATTACTCAATGTCTCTACACCTGTATGCTCAAAATGGTTGAATAAAGCAGGAATCTTTATTCCCCCTCCCACCAGTCTTCTCTGAGGCCATACAGCAAGGCTCAGAGATGCAAAAACAATAAACTGAAGAAAGAGCTTTGGAAGGTTGAGAAAAGTAAAACTGGGAACTGGTTGGAAGGAACAAATGTTAGGCTGGAATGAGAAATACAATTAGGCAGGCAACCAGCAGATGGCAAAGTGGGAGAAAACTAAAAAAATAGCACTTTCTTCCAAGCCAGCCTGTGACAGTTCACAGGTCATTAACCTGGAATCTAAAAAATCTAGAGAACTGTACCACTTTGTGAAAAAGGGAGATTTAAAAGTGCATGTCTCCATACTCAGACAACTTTTAAAGTTTAAACCATGAGCTATAATAAAATAATGATTAGAGCACGAAATTGGCTAAGTGCTTCTGTGGAAATTCCATACTAGAATATCCCTATTCAGGTTTTCAACTGAACCCATAGCTCTGGCAATGATTTTTATAGGATACAACATCTCTTGGCATAGAACCAGCTAACAGGAAAGAGCAAGAACTTAATGCTTTGGTGCTAAAACACATTTAGAAGATTGAGGGATCGCAGCTAGTGCTCCAACTCAAAACAGACCCCAGGGAAATTCTCACTAATTTCACTGGAGTACTGGTTTCCACATGGTTGAGTTTTGTAGTGTGATGTTTTACCCTACTATGCTGAAGATTTTCATGAAATCAAGCTCCAGGACTTTCTCTTACCTCCTGAATAAGAGCATTATGCCGCAGCACTTTGCGTGCTTTCATGATACGGACTATAGCAGCTTGAAGATACATTTTCCTGTCTTCATCTACAGCACTTCGGGTCTGCTCCATCTCCTGCAATACAGGAAGAACAGTAATGCTCAAAATACAGTAAGATCAAAAAAGACTGCATAAAAGTATCTTGAATCTATGCTTTTTACTTTACTAAAAGTGGCAAACTAATACAAAAATGCAGGTGTAGTTCAATTCCAGGAAAAACATATCCATAAATCAAGGACACCAGGTTTCATGGAAGTCAGTAGGAAGGTAGGAGAGAGGCATCTAAACCAACATATCTGCTAGGGAGAAAAGCAGGCAGAATTGACTATAATGTATTGAGTTTGGCAGCACATACTTGTACAAAATCCTGTGTTTTAGGAGATACACTGAGAACATGGATTAACAACACAGGAATTGATTTTAGTTGCCAAAGGACACACAGCCATAGGAAAACGTTGATTGGTTCTGCTGTTCTTGAAGTAAGTAGCTTTTATAAACACCAGCAACAAAAAAGTCTCACGAGATAGACTGAATAGCAATACCATTTGGTATTACTATTTTGTTTATCTTTTTTCTTCAACTTTCTTGTTCCCTATTTCATCTTCTCTTGCCTATATTTTAAGTACAAAAAGATTGGATTGCTTAAGCTTTAAACCTACGTAAATCTTAGGGAATCTGATATATGCTTATATCAAACTAACACAGTAAATTCCATTTTAGAGAAATAAGCTTTCTAAGCTATTCAGGCTAGAAACACCAAAGAATACTTGCCTGTGGCGTGTCTTTCTGCATTGATGTGGTAATTTTAAACTTTGTTCGTTTACTGCTGAAGTTCATATTTAATGAAAACGTAGACTCTGTCTCTATATCTTCCTGCAATAGAGAATAGTTTTTAAAAATCAGGAATGGAACCAGAAAATAGTAACAATTTACTTTGAAAAGTCACAGTTAGGGTTTCACATACACAGGAAAAATTTCAGATTTGTTGTTGGAAATTCTAAAAATGCCACTTGAACTGGGTCAATTTTAAAGCTAGTTTAACTGATCTAGAAATCAAGTCTGTTTCAGAAAACACTATGAAGAACTCTGCCATACAGGAATTTTATTAACAAGCAATTTCTCTTTTAATATTTCAATAGCTTGTCTTAGTTGCACTCTCCATTTAAAGTAATTTTCTCTCTGCAAAGAAAGTAGGATTTGCATTTATTTATGACAGGACCTTAAAGGGGAGCTGCTGCTTTCATAATTTTTACAAAAGTTGTCTTCCAGCATTTAAGGAAAAGCATCTAAGCGTTTTGTTATGTTATAGCAGAAATAGCTGACAAACTGCAACTTCTGTAGTGCACACCTATCTGCAGATTTCTAATTTTTCCTGTCAGAACCTCAATTCTTTTCCACATATATATATATATATATTTGGGAGTTTTTGGGGGTTTTTTTGTCCCCTGCAGTATAAACACCTTTACATTCAACACAGCATGACTGGACAGATCTCTGTGGTTTCCAGGCAAGAGTCTGTACAAGTATTACCAATTTCCAGCAGAATAAAGTTACTGGGATTCTGAGAACTTGGAATCTTGCCAAACTGTCTAAAGCAACAAGCATTTTCATAAACACAGAAAATATCTATCTAAATATGCACTCAAACCAATATTAATTTTAATTTTTTGTCTTGCACATAGTCTTTGCTATAATTTATATAAAAACGAGGATGCCATGCATAGTATGGAAAATACAACATGAAAGGGAAAAGACCAAGATCTTTAAAAATAATACACTAGCAAAAAATGGGCTAACATTAACTTTTAACATTATTCTGCTGACATGGTTGAATATAAACCATAACAAATTGTCAAAAACTATGATTCTAATGAACCAATGAAGATTTTGCCCAAAGCTTCTCATGCTCATTCCCCCACACCCATTCAAAAAATGAGCAAACAAGCAAAAGCAAACTACAACATTTACTACACTGTACTTTCCTCTTTGGCTCAGATACAGGTAAAGAGAAGTTTGTGTATTGGATTCCACTGCTTAAGCCACTGAAACTCACTTGTTTATTTAATAAGTAAGCTGATAGACTGTCTACAGATCTGCTATCACATTGCTGGATGGAATGCAAAGAAAACACAAACAGTAAAGACACTTGAATGCAATAGTCTGGAAGGTAAAGAACTGGAAAATGCCATGGTAAACAATAAAAAATAAAAGGGTTGGAAATCTATATTATTCCTTCTTCTGTGACATAAGCTTTAAAAAACTGGGTGAACGTTATACAATGGACATAAATAAATGCAAATCCTTTAAATAACAGGCAACCTTCTAAGATTATTAAAGGTCTCACTGTTTCCTGTAATAGCTCCCAGTGTTTTATTTGACCCATGGTTTAACAGACATCTTCCCAGCAACTGTTCCAACCTGAGCTCATTTCTAGGTATTGGAAGCACGTCCTATGCTTCAGCCAAGCATCAGATCTTCCTTGTGGTCTCACCTTCCATTTTCTAAAATTTTCCTGGTTGAAAACGAAAGCAGCTATCGGAGCAACTTTGGTTTTCCTCTTGTAAGTGAATTAAACAGCTTATCTCAGTTTATTCTGTCTGATACTGTCTGCATAGTGGGCTTTCTGGGTGAGCTGGAAGCACATGCTAAAGCCAGTATGGGATGCACAGGCTGGAAGCACATGCTAATGCCTGTATGGGATGCACAGGCACTTTTGCCAAGTTTCTTACTTAACAGAGTCAAGTCTGTGCCCTTGGCTGTATGGGAAAAAAGGTTTCACATAGACTATACAGAAGGATGAGACAGAGTCAGAAAAAGAAGTATCAACCACTGCCTTAATCACAAACAAAGCTCAGATATTACTGGAATTCCAAGAAACTCATGGAATGATAAGTCTGGCAAATTGCAGCAAAAACCCTCTCAGAAGTCCTCCTTGCTCTCTTTCTTGCTCCTGTAACCTGTCAGCAAGGAAGAGCACGATTGCTGTTGCTTTCAGTCTCTTAATCCCACAAATATTTTTTTAGGATCACTGTAAGATTCTGATTTACTACTTGGGCTCCTTCCCATGATTCAGTGCAACTTTGAAAGCAAGGCAACAGAAACAGAGTCCCTGCATTATTACCTTTTCATGCTGCTATAGGCATAGAAAGCCTGTATGACAGATCACTACTTCCTCCTGTCTCTTTCCTTATAAGTAGAGATTTACAATTTTTCACAAGTGTCAAAAATAAAGCTTAGAAAAATAAAAGTGAACAAAGGATATTTAAAAAAGGTCCTCAACAAATATCAGAATGACAAGACTCAAAACTTTTTTATATCATTATGGCATACCTTGTCTGAGTCATGGTTGATCATTTTGACATCAAGCAAAGATTTGATGGTTTTTGTCAGTTCCTTCTCATTCATTTGTGTACTGTCCTGAAGCTCCTTGTAACTGACAGTCTCACTGTTGTTGAAGGCAAGCAACACTGCCATTTGGTATGTTGTGACCATGGCTACATAAGGTTTGCACAAATAATTCATTTTTACTTCACCTGTAATGATACAAGTAGTATTTTATAAACTGATGAAAGGTGCTGAAAAATCATCTGAAGCCTAACTACTAGAGCTTCACCTACATTTCCAGACATTCAACCCAAGTCTGTATTTAACACTTGAAATGGAATAATGACAACTGATGCTGTGGATTTACACATATACAGTATGGCCTACAACACCCCCCTTGCCCTGATTAACTATGAATACAAGACAAATAGTGCAATATAATATGTGAGGATTAAAAAAATGAATTTTCAAGTAGCCTCAACACATTGCAATGCATAAACTTCAATTAACAGCTTACATGGAATCTCAGATTAGTGATTAATGGGAAAGTTGAAATTTAAAGAAAAGATTTTAAAACAAAGTAAAATACTTCTCCATCAAAAAATTTTCATATTCTTACATTTTTTAAATTCCAATGAAAAACAAAAAGCACTGAACAAATCTACCTGAAAGCAGATTTAGATTTTCTGTGCAAAGGTGAGTGTGTGTTAACAGCAACCTTCTATTACCAGAACTAGATTTTCATTACATTACACTGTTGTAGGCTAATATGGTTTTCAACTCCATGTGATAAATTGCAGTGCTCAGTTATTAAAGCCTGATACTGAAAGCACTTAAAATAAAACATGATTGACTGACACTTACTCAAATAAACTATAATTTAATATACATCTTCTAAGGTATTTTTAACACATATTCCTATATAGTAAATATAAGCACGTATTTATGTAGATACTCACATACCTGAGTAAAATAGTATAATATGCATTCTTAAAATTATTTAGCATTTATGTAAGGAATAGCTACACTACAGAAACAATTCCAGGGCAACTGTTATTAACTCAGCAGTTCTGCAGTGATTTTCTGCAGTTAAGAACATACAACTCTAGTTTTACTTGGATTTAATAAATCACAAGTTTACAAAACATACATTTTGGAAATTCTAACTAGTAAATATTAATTTATAAAACAAAATATGTCCATTGACATTATATGAAAAATAATGTTCCAACTCCCCATTTTTTGTCATTTGAAAAGAATTTTAGCAAGTAACTGTTAGATCCTAAGTTTAGCAAAGCACTTATTTTTACCTGTACAAAGATAATGTAACCAAGTAAGCTTCCTTCCACTAAAATGCTGACTGTAAAATAATTCAAACTGCAAAACAAAATGAACACCAATTAGTCATACATATAATTACTCACAACAGTTTATCATCACCCTAATACCCTAATGAAGAAATACTGGTTTTATGTCCATCACACTTGGATGTAAACACTGCAGATGAATTCATGACAGCATTTTCCTTTAGAAGATGAGTGATGACTCAATCCTAATTTAAGGTCTGCCTCTGGTAATGAGAAAAACTTAACTAGATTCGAAAAATCTTTTCCTAAAATGGCATCAAACTCCCTAAACCCCACAATGCCAACACTGTGCACACACACTGATTTGGCTTACTCTGGTTTGGTCTGGCAACTCTTGAATAACATTGAAAGGAAACATAAAAAAGGGATTTTTGATCTCTTTCAGAATTAGGTGTTTCTCTACCCACAAGCTTGCACAGTATGAAAACCAGTATTTGTACACCATTCAGATAAATATACATTTACAGGAAGCTCCAGCAGCCCCAGAAAGAGCTGCTGAAGAGGTTATCCAGTTACAGAGGTACTCGCACACTTTGGAGTGCAATTGCAGAACTTTTTTTTTCCTAAATCCTTGCCAGAATCCCAAGAGAACTCGCTCCATGGGTCAAATGATCAAATTGGACATTAAATAAAGACATTGTCGGAGAATTTTCAAAGACTCCCCCTTCAAGGTCATGTTCTGTTTCTTTAGGGAATTCTAATTTAAAGCACTGATCTCTAGCTAGGTGACATGGATAACTTTGCTCCTTTAAAATGGCAAAACAGTGAAATTAGGGAAGCAACCCAGACTCTTGACCTGCTTCTGATACACATTTCTGTACCAATTTTCCAACTGAGGCCCAATTGACAATACTTCTATTTTAAATCCACAAAGACAGCAAAATCTCATCAGTCACATGGTCAGTCTGTAGTCTGGGTTGGAATTATTATATTGCTAAAACCAAGTGCACTTATTCAGCTTTAAGTGGAAATTAAACATGAATAAGTAGTCTTAATACTCAGTAGTAATAAAAGAAAAAGATCCTTCACTACACAAGACATTTGCCATTATAACTTACACCAAATAACAACTTAAACAGTAACTTAAAGTATATGTCCAGTAATACAAAATACATATGTCTTATGTCCAAGAATAAAAAATTTGTATTGCCTAAATTGTACTTCACCATTAGATACACCTAAGCGAAGATCAACACAAATGTTTTGTATTTTAACAAACATTGTACAGGTGACATTTAGAATACAAGAATATAATCAAAAGCAAACAAATACCTCTACAAACCAGAAAGAATCACATAAAAAGAAAATATTTGGCTAAAGCAAAATTTTTACTGCTTTGAGAATTCATAAAATGAGCTTCAGAGAAGTTTGCATGAAGCTTTACTTTGAACAGCTGCTATGAAACAGGGAACAAGAAACCTGTATCTGCATCTTAATCTGCTCTTAGGACAGTTCAGATTTAGTATTAGAAATAGAATCTTCTTTTATCGAAATATTAGGAGGAGGTTTTGAAGCGAAGAACCAACCTACTTCATTTGATTGCCTTTATTAGCATCTCTCTCAGCATCAGAAAGTGCAGAAGAGATGTGAAAAAGCTACATAAATACATAAATTCAGTAAGGTATTTGGGTAACCCTTCCACATTGCATATGGACTGAAAACATGATAGCCATAATTTACAACCAAAATGAAGCAGCTCAAGTTTTTCTCTGTCAGAGTTATGATTTTACATTTTCCACGTTTACAGGAAGCCTCCTACTAACCTACCATCTGTACACTTTTTTCCAGTTCCTGAGGAATTGCAAATGTAGAAGAAGGAGCCTGAGTTAGAGGCCATGCACCAGCCTAAAAGCATTGGGAAAAATAAAAGCATTAACATTTTCATATAACATATATACTAAGAAAAAAAGAAAACTCTTAAGTGGATGTATAGTCTACATTATGTCATAAGACAATCAATTGACTCAGGAAGTTTTACTGATCATTTTTTACTGTATCTTCTGCACTCCCCACTGAGGTATTAATTGAGATTGAAATTTTATATCACTATTGTTTAGGGACCTAATGGGTTGATTTTACAAAGAAACACTAGGAAAGTAATTCCACAGTGATCACCAGCCATCAGTTTCCATATAAAGAAGTATTCATAATTAGAAAAATTGCATATTTTTTATCAGAACATAAAAACCAAAATACAGATAACTCAGCAGCAATAAACATACATTAGTACCTGTAGAACATATATCTGAAAACTAATTCCCAAATCAATGATTGTGTCCTGGTTTTTGATAAAGTTGTTGAATTTATTGTTGAGATCAGCGCTAACACTCATGTCTGTATACATTCGATGGAGCTTGCTGGTAAATTCATAACCACAGGCTTGCTGTGAAGAAATATTGTAACAGGTTTTAAAATGAAAAGAGTACTCATCATATAAATTATGTTTCCCTCATTAATACAATATGAAAATCTAGTCAGCAGAAGTGTTGTTATATTTACAGAAAACACTATTTACAATAAAAACAAACGTTGTAAAATAAAATTATCACATTTATCTTAGTTTCACCTTATACATTAATCCATATAAAATGGATTAAAATTTTATAAAAATATTTTATAAAATCAAAAGATAGACATGTTTATGAAAGTCCTTCGTACTGTTTTAATGTTAACATGAATGACTTGAACACAAGTAATAAAATTATCCAAAATCTCATAAAAATCTCAAATGCCTAGATGATACTCAGCCTTTTGTCTTTCACAGGCTGCCAATAAACTAACTTTTGCTTTCAGCTACTGGAAACAATTTACTGATTGCTAAGTTACCTCTGGCACCCTCTGCTGCTCCCTCTCAACACTACACACTCCCACATTTCTTTATTCTGTGTTAGAAGCATATTACCTTACCTTTAGTTTATTTATCATCGCTTCTTCAGAATCCATAGACATAGACAAACCATGAATTAATCTTTTTGCCAACATTCTGGCATAGAACTGCATTTAAAAGAACAGAGATGAGGATTTTAAGAAGCATAACCACTTTCTTCAAGTATGCTTTAAATGTGACATTTCAACCATTATTGAATAGGAAAAGTTACCTTTTGGAATACATCTTTGTCATCAATGTATTTGAAAACAGTAATGAAACTTGTAAGCTTGTCTTCTACTTCATTCTCTGTCATTCCTTTTGCTGATTTCTTTAACAGGTTGTCACAGTATTTGGCCAGCTCAAATTAAAAAAAGAAAAATCAAACCCAAACCTACTTGTCAAGTTTGAGAACAAACATATGCCAAGGCATTTCCAAATTTCTACAGTAGTTCAAACATGAAATAAGTCACAGTCTACAGTCTCACATTCTATACAAGGCTGTATTTGTGGGCAAACAATACATTCCACATCCACAGAAAATACAGTCTATATCAAAAAGTAGAACCAATTTTGCACAGTCACAAAATGTGTGTGCAGCTTAAGCTGTTACTACTGAAATACACACCTGAGTGTCACCCAGTGTGAGAACTGGACAGGCATGTGAAGGACCCAATGGCAATTCAGTCCATGGTTATATACAAGAATTACTTTCTGTGTGCATCACTTACCAACTCAGGGGCTTTGCAGATCGACTTGGGCTCCCGATAGTTAACTACAGATGTCAAAGCCTACATAAAAACATGGAGCAAAGAGAAAAATTGTCAATGACTTAAAACTGTTTTCTTTTATGAAATTTGAAGAAATCAAAAAAAATCCTCATGGCAAAGACCATCTGAGATCCTCTAAAACTGAACTACACAAAAGAGGATAAAAAAAGAAACAATTAATAAAAAGGTTTAAATTACTGCTCTATGAGAATTTGGTTGTTAAATATTTTTAAGTTGAGAATTTAGTAAAAGTGGAAAGAGTAGAGGAAGACAAATAATTACAGAAAACTGAAGAACAAATTATGCTCTGATTAGAAACTTGACAAAAGTATGAAGATTTTGGTATACAGCAATATTATGGTAAAGAAAACCTGAATATGATGAAAAATGCAAGAGATAACAGCAGTTTAGAAATCAAAAAAAAAGATTATCAGAATAATGGAGTTTCTAAACTACACATCACATTTAAATTAGTGTTGTAAACTAACAGTGAACTAAAAATACTGCATGACCATAGTTCCCAGGAATTATAGTTCCTCTGTAGAAGGAAAATCTTGTTATTATAGAAAACCTGATGAGGAACTCTTCTGTACAATACCTCAAGATTCCAAAATTTGCTAAGAGGTCCCTAGAATTCCTCTGAGAAAAGAATGCACAACTTGACAAGAAATAGGAAACTCTTGAAAGCTTGGAGCACTCTTTTGCAATAATACTGGAAGCAGCAATAGCAATTTTGATATCCACCATCAAAAATTAACAGCAAATTAATATTTTAAGTATTTATTGTAAGAAAGATCAATGAAGTGAAGAATGGATATATTTAAGAAAAAGTACATTGTCTGTGTGCTAGCAAATGAAGTTGTCAGTCTCGTGTTACTCCACCTTCTGGTACATGACATTAATTGCAATGGAGAGAGAAATGTATTTGGCATTGAAATGTGTGTTTTAAAATGCTAAGTAATTATGTTGTCCATGTCACAAATACAGATAGGTAACTACTACTGGTACCATCACTGGCACCTTCTCCATTATGCCTTTTCAGGTTAAACTTGACTGAAAATCATCAAAGTTTAGACTCTGACACTAACTACAAACTGCAACTACTGCACACACCACAAAAGAGCAATGAATTGTATTTATGCATCCCGTGAAAGGAAATTTAAAAAAGGAAAGATATTTATTAGTTATGATTAATATTAAAATTTATGATAATTAGAACTGTTATCTTGAATACCTGCATGGCCATGCATCTCAAATTAAAGAGCAGCAAGCCTCTTTCCCTATATTTATTATTTAAATTTGAGTGCAGCTCTCTCCTGGAAAAAGTTACCTATCGTGGCAGTGACTGAAGTAATAAAAGTTTCCAGATATTGTTTGTAGTCAACTTGAAAATTCTAAGCAAAGATTCTGTGGAAGTCATACTAAGAGCATTCAGAGATAAACATTATCTCAGCAAGCAAATTCAAGTTCAAATGCATGCAAGAATTACCAAACCTCCCAAACCCTACCAGTTTTCCATTTATTATCTGCACTTATATTTACACTGAATGGATCAGCACCATTTTTGTGTTTTGAAATATGATGAAAAGAAGGGTCCTTCTTTCAGAAAACAAGTATTAAAATGGTCTCCTTTAATATGTCTTTTCTCCTACTGTCTTCTGCTCCATTGCATTTCTAAACTAGACAGACTGCATATGAACTACCATTGAACATGTGTTGATGCCACGAAGAGTTTAGGTGAGCCTGAATGAGGGCCCTGGATTTTGTTTTCCAACGTTTTGTTTACTTAAGTAAAAATTACCTTGTCAAGGGCACTCATAAAGTGTTGATCACCATTCAAAACAGTGTTGATCAGTTGAACAAATTTACTATGTACTTCCAAAACTGACTCCACAAACTGAGTTGGCATCTAAAGAGGGTAGATATAACAGAAAGCAAGTTAGTGAGAAAAGCAGTAGTATCTAACACAAACATATCTAAATTAGTTGTAGATTTTTTACTAATTACTTTTTTGAGAAAGTTAATACTACTGTGATTTTTGAGAGGATGGATTCTGCATTGCTGTACTCCCACACTATGATGCTAGGGCCTGTTTTGGAAATAAAAAGTCTAGGTTACATTTACAGTCCTGCTATCCAATCTAGATTTCAGTCTATATTACTCTCATGCCATCTAATTTTCCCTAAAATCCTTT
The DNA here is from genome assembly GCA_013397195.1 of Hylia prasina. Lineage (NCBI taxonomy): Eukaryota > Metazoa > Chordata > Aves > Passeriformes > Sylviidae > Hylia > Hylia prasina. The sequence continues at coordinate 1,381,127 of VYXD01005580.1, read as the reverse complement.
ATTAGCCTTTTCAAAGATCATTAATGCTAACATAAATACAGCAATCAAACAACTCATATAACAAACTGCTGCTTCTCCTACACAGTGACTTGAGAGACAGAAAATCTGGATGATCCCTTTACATTTTCCTACACAAGACAGTTACCAATTAAATTTTGTGCACTACATTCCAGCATCACATTCTGCATAGAAATGACTGACATGAGCTGGAGGAGTCCCTACACAGACAATGTGGTAGGCACAAGTGTAACAGTGTGCAAAGCACTGGCTCTGTAGCATAACTCCCCAGCTACATTCTCAGGTCACACATTAAAAATGTTTCAAAGTACATAATTTATACAATAGAACGAGAATTTCACACTTTGAAATCTACATAAGGTTGTGTATTGTCACCATACTCGTGGGTCTGTATTTATTCCCCTGTGTAGACATGATTAGTTTGAAAGAGTAAGTTCAATAAACCTAAAGATAATTTGAAAGCAAACTATACTACTAAAGACTTCAGTCCCTTCTCAGTATGCACATGGGAGTCACAGAATAGTAAGTATTCCTGTGCAGTCAGTAACAGAGTGAATGTACAACAGCTTGTGTTCATGTATTATTATAAACAGAAACATGGACTAGCTAAAGTCACCATCCTAAAGTGAGCACAGATCTAGACAGCAAGATGTACACATGCACTGCCATCTAATCAAATGAAAGCCAAAACAAACAAATGTTGTTTGTCTCTGAACAGCAATGCTGGAAAACAAAAATGGAATTGAGTAATTTCAATAGACATGAATAGAAAGAAAATTAATACACTTTAGTAAAATAAATAAGATAATATTTTCAGAAACATTACATGACAATATAAAGCAAAACGACTACAAGGCTATTATGAAAATCACCACATTGAAATCAGGATGGGATGTCAAGTCTTTACAAAATGGAATCATTGGCTCCTAATACACCGGAACAGCAAATGCCACTGACTTCAGAGAAATTCAGGAAAATTGCATACATGGAACAAAAGGTCCTTCTTGCTCTGGCAGTATTAAGCAAACAACAATGAGAAATATCTAGCTGCAGTTGTTTCTGGTTAGATCACAACAATTACAACAATCAGCTCTCAGGGCAGATAAATGTGGCAGAGGTGATGACAAGTTACAACCTATCCATCACGTTTCAAACCAATTTATGTAGACAACATTAAAAGAACAACAACAACAACAAAAACCCACCCAAATGAAACAAAACAGGATAAACTAACAGGAAAAGGGTGAACTAATCAAGAATTTTAATCAAACAGTCATTTCAGCTGCCTGAGGAAACTCACATTTTCCTGAGAAAGATTGCTGGTTGCTCTAAGGCCCTCATCATGGATATGGTTTTGTAGTTCCTGAATCATATGAGGTAAACCACTTGACACAGCACGAAGTAGAGTATACATATTTGCCATGTCTGTAACAGAGATACATTTTTATAGAGTACACTTAGAAACACTAAAAATTAACACTTTATATAGTACCATAATTTCACACAGAACTTTTTAAAGACTGAAACGAGCCCAACTGTTTTGAAAGAAGAAAACTAACATACACTGGATCACTGACAAAAGAAAAAAGGAAAGGATAGGCCTGTTATCAGTATTTACTGAGTCCTGCCATTGTGACCACCTCACTCTTCCAATACAGCTTCTTTAGGAGAGACTCTAAGAAGAGAGGCGTATTCATGCGAAGAAACAGTATGCCAGTTTATTTTAAACCTTGGCCTCCCTAAATCTCCCTTAGCAGCAGCTGACTAAAATCAGTTTAGATAGCTTCTTGACTTTTTCTTTGCCTCCAGTGACAGCTTGAAATTTTTCTCAGGTGAGAAAAGCTCTAAACTATTTTTATTATATTTTGCCTCCCCACACCCCCAAAAAAGAAATCAAACAAAACAGATTCAAACTCGGATCAAACTTGAAAAAATTCCCTGGAAACGGAACATACCATTATTAGATACAGTTTGAGTTTGACTGTGAAAAATAATTTGTTTCACATAAGAGACACCATCTTCCATGCAAGAATAAGCATTCTTTCAAAGGTAAGAGGCATGTAGTCATTGGGAAGCATGTTTTTTTAGTCAGGCAGGGAATGTAACTACAAGAGCATCTCCTTCTGTAAAAAGGATTTGGGATGAGAGGTCACAAAAGATTCAGGACAATAAAAAGTGGCTATGAAAAGAAGCCAAAATATTTTATAAGCCTGAGCTGTTAATTGATGATGAAGAAATCTGTTAAGAAAGAGCCATTGGTTTACAAATGAAAACAAACATAAAACATGAGCAATTCTACAGGACACAGGACTTCAGTGTGTTTATAAGATGACTGAGACAAGGAAAGAGAAAGAGCATTAGCTGAAAGAAGGATTGTCAACAGTAAAAAGAAGGTTTTGACTATGTACTTGGAAGAATAAAAATTAGTTACATGCAAAAAGAAGAATGTCATTCAGGGTTTAATGGGGATTTCTAGATAAGTAACATTAGTTGAAAATGCTTATGGGCACAGAAGGTCATTGAAAAAAGATAGGAAAATTACAATGCTAAGTGAATAAAACAAAAATCATTTCAGTCTTTTTGTGACCAGTGAGACTTACCACTTCTTTTCTCTTGTCTGATAATATTGTGACATTCTGCATGTAGAAACTGCAAGTGATCAGCTACCATCCTCTGTTGGCATTCATGAGTCACTTTGCCATATGAGCTGGGATTCAAGTACTTCCGACATCGCATTTCTTCATCTTTTAATCTACCTAAAACCTGCAGACAGGAGTTTAAACTGTGAGCTGAAGAAATGCTGACAATCAATATAGTACCAGAATATACAACAATGTATGTATACAGAATGAGATACAAGAACAAGTAATAAAGTTACAAAAGAATCCTTGTGCAGGATGCTGAAAAATTAAATTTATTCTTCTGAATCAGAAGAATATTACTGAATGAATATAATCTAGTCTAACTAGGCTCAGTACTACTAGATGTCTACCACCATTCCATAGTTTTCATCTTGGAATTTCTTGTTCCCTTTAACCTTGTGACCAGTCTTCCCTGATTTCTCTCACCATATTTCTTATTCCTTCTGAGAAAGTTTTACCACAATACCTCATAAAAAGAGAACTCTAAGGATCACTTTACTATTCCAAATACATCTGCTTGAACGTGAATATCTGCTCAATAGATAGAGGAGTACATCTGAGCTATTAATAAAAGCTCTTTTTATAACTCAGTGAAGGAAATAGGTTTTATCATAAGATAAGTCATATGAATACTGCCATAAAAGCAGTTCACCCTGTGAATATGAGGGGAGTCTGGGGAGAGTAGTGCAGCTGCAAACTGCTAGTGATAGGCAAAACTGCTTTTGGTTTAGTTGGAGTCTTAGCCTGTCCCTGAATTTCACCACAGGTGTGTAACCATTAGCTTAAAAGCAATTTCACAACCCTCTTCTCAACTCTTCTATCTTGGCAGTGTGGACAGTATAGGACCAAGAATTGACTCCTAGTGTTATATTAATCTTTGTTTTCTCTGACAAGGTATAAGAATTGTAAGTAATTTAACCACAACATAACTTCATATATCACAAAGCAAAATGAAAGAAAATCCACCTCAGAATATGTAATTTTTAATTATGTTTTGTAACAACTTAGTTTTCTCTAACCACATACTGCTAAAACTCTAATGTTTTACCCTACTCCAAACTGAAAGAAAAAAAGGAAGTGAGGAAGTAATACTGATCAACCTGATATGTTTTATCTTTTTTTTCACATTGCATGCCTTTGAGTCATCATTTATTAAGAAATATTTTGATAATGACTACTGACTATGTAATTTATGTTCAAATTAACCATGTCACTAAAAAGAACCATTTCAATTGCATGAAAGCATAGCACAAAGAACAACTATGAGAACTGTAGAGGACAACATGTATCATCAGCAAAATTATTTTCATTATTGCACATGTATTGAAGAATCTCTTACCTTCTCCATGTACTGTGAGCAATTTGACTCTTGCAATAAGTTCGAAGCTTCTTGTTTATAATACTCCCCTGTTTCATTCAGAAAAGGACACTCAAAAATTTCCTGATAAAACTAGAAGAAAGAAATTTTTTTAAAGGACAAATAATGTATATACTAGATGGACATTCCAAATTAGAAATACATAATCAAAAATGTGTATCTACCTTTAGGGGGAATTTTTTCTTATACTGTTCAACATGAACAAAGGAGTTAATAACCCCATGGATTACTTTCTGGTTTGGGTCTTCTCCACAGCGATCACTGAAATAGGCAAAGCAAACATTTATGAGAATGCAGGTATCTAATGTAACTCATCTATAATCAAATGAAATGAAATTGGATGAAAACATTTTCCAGTAAACTCCTCTGCTCAAATTGGCAAAATTGAATAAGATTAATCTTAAAATAAAAAATGCACTTCTTTTTCTCATATACACTTAAATTGTTGAGATAGTTATTCATAAACTGTTGAAAAGCAGATAAAGGTCATGAAATTTCCAAGTATTTGCTAAGGATATAAGTATGCCAAATTACCTATTCTAAGCAAGTAGTTTAAGAGCTACAGAAATTTCCATCTTGTTTTTGGAGCCCCTATTATACAGACAACCTTCACACTCTTGCCCCTTCCAAAAAATCCATCCTTTTTACCAGCATCACAACAAGGAGCACGCTGTTTTCTTTTCTGAATATATACTATTCAGCATTTAGATTTCAAGTGGAATAACACACCTGGCCCATTGTCACAATATTTAATCATACATCAGGAAAAGGAAAACCTTACATCTTCCAGTCAAGTTTTTAGCTTCAAATGAAGGAATTGAAGTGAAGAAAATGTTGTCTTTAGTTCCATTCCGGTGAAAATAGAAGTAATTAAAACGAGTGGTTTGCATGCTAAAAACATTAGTGTTCAGTACTTTGCAAAGACTGGACATAACAGACCCACAACAGAGACTTCCTCTTAAGACAGAAGTTCTAAAAAAAGACCACTTTTCATATGTACTTTACAACTAAGTAAAAAAATATTCCCGAACTCCTAAGTTGTTAAATAGGACTAAAATATGATTGCCAAAAGTATATTTATGATTAAGCATCAAAGACAAACATTATTATATACCCATCTAGGCTGGGGTGAAATGGGAGAGAAGTAATTTTGCTAATGTCATCTGTTTTGTTTTGTAATCAGGAAAAACTCCAGAGGATATCCATGAGCTGTGGAGGTTTACCAGGACAGCCACACCAGCAGTCATTGTATTATGCACACCAGACCATCTTCATGTATTTACAACACCGTTAATTATGGATATTGCTTTCAAACACTACTGTTTTCTCAGATCTTAAGCTCATAATGGGTGTAAAGAATTAGCTCTCTTAGCAGATTATGAACAGTCACTATATGGTTTATGCAGCTTTATTACCCATTACAAAGGAACTGATGGGTTCCATCACAGATGGTCTGATTTTTTTCATCCAGGGAACAGGAAGATTTCCTCTGGTTGTGGGAGGTGAACCACTGGAAAAAACCTGTGTTTGGGTACATGTAATGACACCTTGCATCCTTGCCAACATCTCTCTGCAGGGTCTGATGGCAGAGGCAGCAGCACAGAATCATAAAAGGGAAAAGTGAAACATCTGCCCTGGGCCTGCAACTCCACCCCAGAGAGTCCCGGGATCATGGAGTGCTGCAGGGTGCATGCAGCCTGTGAACACAGGGCTAGGCCACGGAGCATAGGAAGCCACAGAACTAAAAGTTGAGCGTATTACAAAGCAGGGCTCTGGCAAGAGACAGCCCAGCCCAGCTCCCACATGCAGGGCTCTGGACCTGGAAAGGACCCTGGACCAGGTACACAAACACAAGCAGCATTACTGGAGGAACAGCTCAAGCCCCAGCTTCCCTCTGCTTAGTTCATCTGAGACCTTAGCCCACAGGTGGGAGAGGAGGGGGCAGCAATGGCCAGAGCCAGGGGACCCAAAGGACAATGTACAATTAGGAAAAGGCTGTATAAGTACAGGAGATATGCCCCACAGAAGAGCCGGCAGAGGTCAGAGGGCACAAAGGTAATAAATGAAAACAAACCCAGCACAGCACAGGCCTTGCCTGCTCTGGCAGCCACTTCAGGTTTTTATTTACACCAATGGCCCTCTGCTCCCAGGAATGTGCAGTGCAAATGTCAACAAAATTTGACAGAAGTTTTAAGGGTGACTTCCACAGAAGTTCTAGTAGTAAGAACAACTGCCACACTAAAATGGAATTGGTGACCCTGCAAAGGTAGAAGTCTATGAAATGTTTATTTTCCTTCTTGGCAGCAGTCAGCAAGCAATACAAATGCATAAAGCTACAGAGCAGCTACAACACAGGTTGAAGCAGGGATGTCACAAGATACCTTGGGTATACTGTCCCATCTACCTTAATTTAATTATTTAAAGCATTGTAATAAATTGAACCATGCACAAACATATACTATGAGGAAGATGTAGAATAGAGATTTTTAAGCATATACATGTATTAGTAATTTTATTAAATTTTTTAGGTTATGTTATTCTCATGCATATTCTTGCACGTCTGACAGATATAACTTATAGATATCCACCTTATTTAATCCCTGAATTACTGAACTCAGTGCTAAAAGACATTTAAGTCACTTGCAGCAGCACCTTTAAAACTGCCTCTTAAAGGTGTATTGACCACTGAAGCAAAGAACAGCAACAAGCCTATTGTTACATGCAAAGACCATCCTCAGAATCCCCACAGGAAGCACTGAGATTCATGATAGCAAGAAAAAAAACAGCTACAAGAAGTAGTTCTCTCTTATGTAATTCACTAAATGATATGCAGATCACAAAGTAGGTAGAAGAAACTTAATATGAATTGCTGGATGTATATTTTGACAAGCAGAACTGAATTAACTTCTCTGAGATCACACAAACGACTCCCTAATAAAGCATGGGAAAAAAATCAAAATCCAATAATTAGAGACAATGACCGAAGTTTTATTTCAAAGTTTCCACATAGTTTAGTAACAAATAGTGTCAATTTGTTACAGTCTCAAGATCTAATGCCTCCCAAAACCAGTGACAGCCTTGATCTCAAGACCATGGGGAGGTCTGCAATCAGTCTCAAGCTAAATACAGACCATTATTTTAAGGGGCATCAGATGTCTGTTGAAAAAGGTTTTCACACACATTTCCACTCCCACCCACCAGTGACATATATACATTAACTAAGACAGGTCTTTATCATCACTATACCTGATGTAATGAAGGAGAATGATCTTCACCATGAATTAGGGAATCACCATTTAGTAAAAATAAATTGTTAGAGTAAAAATGGATAAAGCACTGTTAGCACTGGTTACAAAACAACAATTCAACAACTGGAAGTGAATAAATAATTCCTGGCTTCAGAAATGCCATCCAAAAGAGATATCATGTGTGTTACTTTGTTGTCAAATATTTAATTCAGGAATGAAAAATACAAAAAAACCTATTTAAATTAGTTTTTTAATGCCGTGCAAATTTTTTTCTGACCAAGTACATGTTCCAAGGAACCTCAATCTGCCAAATTACCTCTCTCCTTCAGTTTACCTACACCAGCCTGGTCACCTGAATAATCACTTAAAAAAACCCCCCAGTCCTTAGGCAACTCCAGAGTTATCCTGAACAGTGGTAGGAATGGAGAAACTGATGAAACTTACAACTACACACAAGATCTGTAGTAGATCTTAAAATTTCTGTTTATTCATAAACTAAAAAGATCCTTTAGAAGTTAAATAAAATTTTTAAATCAAAGCTTTAAAAGTCCCAAGCTCTTTGGCTTTCTTTAGAAGTAAAAAAAAAAAAAAAAAAAAAAAAAAAAAAAAAATAAAAAAAAAAAAAAAAAAATTTCCCC
>VYXD01005580.1:1356594-1373177 GCA_013397195.1 Hylia prasina | reverse complement strand
AAAAAAAAAAAAATCAGAAATAAAATAATAACTTTCCCTCAAACCATCTCATTCAAGTCAAACACAAAAAGTGTTAAGTGAAGGTACTGATCTGAAGAACAGAAACCCAGGTTCTGGGTTCCATGCAAAGCAACACAGCTTCTCTCTGGCTTTGGCAAAACTTTGCCCAAGGCCTGGTCCTTAAATTTCCTGACAGCACAGAAGCTAAAGGCAGTCAGCATCAGGTGGAGAAAAAAGCAAAAGGCAACCTATGGGACCTGGACAATTACTCTAATTCCTCTCCTATCCCACTGATAAGAAGGGCTGCTGAAACAGAAAGATCACTACTCTGTGCTTACAAGGAATTCACTGCTTTTTCCTACATATGAAAGCCACAAATACACAGCTACAATGAGAAAAGCTGATAGACCATCATCAGCAGGTAAGAAGTTACCTTAAAAAACCAACCATAAAAGAATTCTGTCAGAGCCCACAGATTATCATATCAAGAAAAAAAAAAAAAAGTGCAATACCACCACATTATGTTAAAGCAAGAAACAATCAAGCACTCACTTTTTTATTTCTCGGAGGAGCATCCGAATAAGGATGGCCTGCAGTGGCTCAATCATTAATTTTCTCCACATATCAAGAGCTAGCTGTCAGGACACAAGACAAGTTTACATCAACAAAAAGTATATTTAAAAAAAAACTAAAAACCACCACACCAAACCCAGAACAGTATCAAAGATGACACGATTCCCCATTCAGGATTTTAAAAATTCAGTTGTCACATAATCTCTTCTTCCTCTAGTCAGGCAGTATGTGAATGCTGGCTTCCCAGCCTGCATTCTTCCTACACATCTAACAGAACTGATTCACTCCTTGGTTCCCAAGGAGTATCTCAAAGTATTCTCAAATGCACAGAAAGACCCTAAGCAAGTTGGTTACAAGGGCAGATTTTGAGACTACACATAAACAAAACATCTGCACAGTAATAGGTAAGTAACATACCTTTCTACCCAAAGTGTCTGAATGGGTCAAAGATACAGAATCCTTTCATCCAACACACAAAGACCATCTCCAAACTAAGATGTTTACATCTTAATCAAAGTCACTGGCAAGCTAACATTTGGCTTCAAATGGAATTCAATTCACATTAGGGATAGGCTACCCTATTTCTAATACATCATTGGAGGAATCAGTCAAGTGGACTCAAATATTTCAAGTTCTTAAGGGTGGAGCAGTTGCTCCCAAGACATACCATTTTTGAAAACACAATTGCAATAGTTCAAATGAGCTTTTGCACTTGAATCAAAGTCAGATTTAAAGTCCAAAAGGGATAATGTGACCCCTTTTATACAGAGAATAACAGCAAATAGTAGACCTCCAAAAACACATGCCAGGAAGTAGCAGACTGGGAAAAAATGAAACTGCAAAGTTCAGTAAGGACAGAGGGAATATTGCTTCTAAGAAAGCTTTGACGCAACTAACAGGTAATTAGATTTAAAAATAATTTATCAATCAGGTATGTTTTAACTGAAAGCAGGCACACAGGCATCAACTGCCAATCTGACCTGCTCTGTGAAATAAATCTCCTTTTTAAAGAGCAGACAAATGAACCTGCTCCAGCTGTCACAGCTATCCAGCACCCATGCTGCAACATAGGGTTAAGAAAGTAAACCTGACACAACTGCATCATAAGCAGGCTAAAGGAGAGGTAAAATTTTGCTTATAAATTCAAAGACAGATCATGTTTTGAAACCAAAGTTGTCCAAGGAGTGGTTTTCACTGTCTCGCCTTGTGGAGAGTAGTTGGAGAAAATAGAAGTTTCTGTAAGACACCAGGAACTCATCCAGTACAGAATGAAAAAGCCAGCTAAAGAAGCCAGCTCTGGAGAGAGACAACAAAGGGAGGGGGAAAAGAAGGAAAAGAACTGATACATTTTATAACTATGAGGAGAAGAAAAACAACCTCAGGTAGATCTATTCTGCAATGCGCCCTCTAACATGGTCCTTCTACATATGAGCTACCAGTGGGAAGCAAAGTCAAGTGGCCTACTGGAATTTTCTTGTCCAATAAACTACAGACAGATCAATCCAGCAGTCTGATCTATTAACTCAAGATAGTTTCTCCCCCTTGAGGATAGGGACTTCTCCAACTAGACTGGCAATACTGAACGTGGCAGTTTTCTCCATTTTCCAGAATCTATTTCTGGGGGAAAAAAAACCCCAGAAGGCCCATCTTAAATATCTTCTAGCTCAGGGCTCCCACAGAGCCATTGAAAACTCAAGGGTTTGGAATCAGTGATAGGAGCTCAACTCAGAAAAGCAGTCTCCTCCACCACGCATTTGTAACATACAGAGGGGGAAAAAGCAATCTCCTGCAAGCACTGGCAGACTATTTTCATCAACTTATCTCATCCTGTATGTTTCCTAATACAATTACTGAATGTCTGGAACACTTGTGGGGATGAAGAACTGTTTGAAGCTGTGCCTGCACACCTCTCACACCCACCTCTGCTCTCATGCACAGACCCACTGTTACACACCTCAAAAGAACTGAGCAAGAATGGACTTGTTTAAGATCACTGAAAAGCTCCTGAAGTTTTCTTACCACACAAGAGTGATGTTGAGACAGAAACTTCAGAACAGAGAGTGCAGTTCTGCTTCTAAAAATACTGGGCATTATTTATGTAACTTCAAGCTGAGAATGAAGAGAACTATATATAAAATAAACATGTTTGCCCTTGGGTAGCTAAAAGCCATATCATTTCAATCATCTAAAATGGCATAAATGGTAATTCTTTCCATTCTAAAGTGATGAACAACAAATAATTTGACTTCTGCCAAAGCCCTTGTACAATCCAAAGAATAAAAGGTAGAATCCTACAGGAACCATAACGAAAAGAGAAAATGCTTTCAAAACAAAGACTTGATAAACTTGCCAAGTTCCTTGTAGGTCAAGAAATGGAGCAAAGAATTCACGAAAATAGTGCTACAATTTAATAAATGAATGTAGTACTCAAGTCTCCATTACTTTTTAGGACAAAGGAGCGACTGCCATAAACCTAACCCTACACCAGTCGAGAACAGATACTAACTTTACTGCCTTGAGATTCTCAAGAAAAGCTTTTATATTTTGTCACTTCAAGAAATAGAAGCCTAAAAAATAATGTTTTAAGGGCTTCCAAAAACAAAAGTATACTGCTTCTTCAGCACGTTCTCTAGATAGCAGTATCACTTAAGAATCTAAAGTTTGTTTGCAAAGTGGTTCTATTATCACATTTAAAACCCAAGTTTTCCAACAGCTTTCTATTTGTTTTTTTTCCCTGCCAGGTCACTCTTATTTTTCTACACCAAAAATGTAATCTTATTTTACAAAGGGAACAGTGCTTACATCCACAATGTTTCAGTGACATAAAAAAGTGAAAATTTCAAAGGACAAAGCTGAACTCATACCATTCTGAGTACCATTTATATCCAACCCCACTTTCAGAGATACCTACCTCTCCAATTTCCATCAAAGGTTCATTCATATCCACCCCTCCATAACCATACTGAAGATCAGCTTCAGTCAATTTGTTCTTCTTAATAAACTGTGTGTTGAGGTACCTACAGAAATAAAGATATTCTAATCAAAAGAGGCAAATATAGAGAAGGCTTTTTAAATTCAGTTCAGAATTGTGGACTGTCTTCCACATCACAAAATACAACTTCCTTATACCAATGCCATTGCTATTTGTAGAAAAATGCTACAATACAAATGACATTGAATGAATTTACCTCACACTAAAACAGTAGTGTTGGTAACTGAGAGATCAAACAGGAACCTGAAATATCACTGTCACCATTTTCATGGTGATCAACATACTTGTGTAGGAATCTAACCTTTCAACATGCACTGCTGAGTTACCCATACAGACATGCAAAATAACTCCTAAACTCGCAGATTAGTTTTAGAGTGATAGTAGTTTATTTTAATGATAGAAAAACACTCCTACTATGAGATATTTTTAAGTTAAAAGTATTTTCTTCTACCTGTACTGTTTATTCTTTTGTGTTTCTCTCAGACTGAAACACAGAAGTACTGCTAATTTTAACGGGGCAAACTTCTGTCAGTTATGATCCCTTACTCAGGTCATGGTAACCAGCTAATATCCAGATCATAAATTTTAAAGATAAGAATTTTCAGAAATTATTTTAAGTAGCAGTTATAATGAAGGATTGTTATAAATGCTATTTTAAAATTCAGTATTTACTATTGTATACACAATTTTTACAAAGAACACAAAATGGATTTTGTGCAAGACAGGCTAAAACATCCCTCTTGACTCTCAGTATTCCCATAAAACAAATATTGTAACATCTTTAAACTGAACCATTCTTTTCTTTCCCAGGTAACTGGGAAAAAAATTCTAATATATTTCACAACTACACTTATAATATTTCTTATATTAGAAACGCTTAAATGAGGCAACTGAGAAGGTTTTTTAAATTTCTGATCTAACCAGAAGTTTTGAGATGCTCAGTTTCAGACACTGAAAAGAGCCAGATTACTGAGGCCCTTTAAGAGATTCAGGCTTCAGAGGCTGCACCAGACCAGAGATGTCTGTACACTCTCGGTATCAAGAAAAAGCCATGCAAAGCCATGCAAAGGAGAAACAGAGGAACACACTGTGAAAGCCTGTGAACCTGAAAGAATTTAGGACACCAAAGAGTCCAAAGAAGGAAGACTTAGTGCAGTCATGACAAACTGGAGTACAGTGGCCTGAGCTACTTCCAGACTCTTTCAGAGTACTGTAACCCTGTGCTACCATGGATACCACCATGAACTGTAGATGCACGTCTCTCCAGAAGGCCACAGGCCCTCCATGTCATATAAAACCTGTGAGGATGTCAGGAACAGCTGGAACACCAGCCTTAAGCAGCCTCCTTTTTCCCATCTTCCCCCATGTGAACAAAGCCAACAGCTGCCAATCTGCTTTTTCTCCTTAAACTTGATAAAAAGGAAAGCCCTACACTCCCCTCACTCACCCCCTCTCTCTTCCGTCGGTACATACAGAAAGAGAACTAAGAGTAGCACGTAAAACTAAAAATTGCTATACCTTGATATGCTGGTATTATTACAGATATTTTAAAGACAAAATGGAACAAAGCAAAAGCTACACCATGTTTGTTTAGTTTTCAGGATTTTATTATGAACTATTGTAATATTTTTTTTTTCCTTTAAATAACGTAATTTCAATTTGCTGGATAATAAAATCCTCCCAAACCACTTGAAATTTAAGTACGCAGACCAAATTTTTTAAAGGTACCTATGAAACCAGTTATAGCACCAACACACTGGTAAGGCCTAATGTCCAGCATTGTTTTTTATCTATTATTTTTACCATCAGAACTAACAAAAACAACAACTGAAGAAGTTTTTTCAGTGTTCCTTCCTTATGCCATCAGTTTTATCACACCTTGGTTTGGTCAAGCACATGTGGGATTTTACTTTTCAAACTGAATCCAGATTTTAAATTCCCAGCAAAATGCACCGAGGAGGATGGGTGAATAAAAAAAACAAACCAAAATCAACACTGAAGAAAGAAGAGATTTAACTCATTTGCCCATTACATGATTGACTTTGCATTTTATGAATTTTGCTCAAAAACATCTCACATTTGAGTAGTCTTTCAAATATTGCTTATTAGTCTTTCAAATATTGCTTATCAGGTCAGAAACAGAGATGCAAGCCTAACTAAATTTTAAGGGAATCTATTTTAAAATAACTTTCAGATTACCACCTGCAGACATTAATCAGTTTTTCATTGCTGGAAGAATTACACAAATTAGAACCTGGGATACAATGGAGTCAAACTAAATTATGGTACTTTTTTCAGAGCAGGCATGCAATAAGAAAAGAACTCCAACTGATTTATGAAAAGCAGAGTATCTTAAAGCTTTGACTCAAACCATGCTGGTTCAATTGCATACTGCAGTACGGTGCCATCCTTGTAGAAGAACTCCTATGATTATGAGCTTATACACTGCAAGGTTGATTAGCACCAACACATTTGGCACTGCAACATCAAGTAGAATACATTAGTAGTGAAAGAACTTTAGGAACCATCTTGGATACTTACCTGTTGAGGCATTATTCCTTTTCTCTCATGTTCTGCTACCATAACTATATTCTCTCCAAAACTGACCTAAGGCATATTCATCTGTTGCTCTCTTTAATCAGCACTCTTCAACTTAACCTGCAGATCATTTCAATAATTTCAAAGGTTTAACAACCCTTTTGCAAAGCTTACCTGTATAAACAGTCCATATAGTCTGCCCCTTTGCTATACTCTTCCCAGTATCTGTGATACATAACCAGTACTTGTTCTTCAGCTTCCAGAACTCTCTGTGAAGGCACACACACCACACACATCAGAATTAGTATGAAAATAACACACATAGAAACTTATCTCAGGATTATAATTTTGGAATAGTATTTATATATTCAGAATTGTGGCAATGACCAAAAAGCTAACACATCTTAATACTACCAAGTTTTGATAAGCCAGCTAGAACATCCAGACTTGCTTTATTTTCCATTTAAAAATAGCAGTCTCTCTACTGTATTATTTTCTATTGATCTTTTCAGAAGTACCTGTTTGAATAAGCCTGGTTTATATCCTCACATCAAACTGGTGGAATAACTCACAGATAATTCCCTCACTGACACAGATCAGTTTTATATTCACATAGCCACATGCACTCCACACCAGAAGAACTGACTATCTATAGCCATTTAAAACCACTATGACTTACTGGATAGACAATCCTTATACTGACCAAGAATCAAAGAATAAAACAAGTTTAACAAAGTACAGACATATATAAATGTAAAACACGTTAAAGTTTTTCAAATCTAGGCCCAAATATTTTAAAATTTAAGCAAATCATCATCTAAAATGCTAGTCAACTTCTCAAAATAGATTCATACTTTAGAGAAATAAGTTCAACAATTTAATTATTATGATTTGTGAGGGGGGACAAGATCCTAGGCACTCAGCGTTAATTCTCTCTAGACTTTGTAATTTTAAAATCTGGCTCAAGCATCAAAAAAACCCATGCAAAAAATGTAAAAAAATTATGAAAGAGGAAAGCTGATAGACAAAACAGAATTGAGAATGCTTTCCTCTGCTGTATGCATTTTGCAAAGGTTTTCCAACGTTACTTCAGAGACAAGTGGTGGATAGCCAATTTAAAAACTGGATGTGTGCCTTCCACTACTTCCCACAGCTTCCACTGTGCTGGCACCTGCTTGATTATCCTAAGTGAGCTCATTCAGCTCACTAAATAAATGAGGAAGAACTTATTTAGCAGAGTTCTCTGCTAGTTTAGTGAACTGATTTAGTCTATACGAGTGCCAGAGTTATTCTCTCTGTAACCAGTGGAACTGCCCATTAAGACACCCAGCCTACCTTGTGAAATACTCAGGTACCTAAGTGTGAAGCCATTTAGCAGCACTGTCCAGAATCTGCAATGCTTTACCCCCTATAAACACACTAAAGACACTGATAAGCATCTTAATTAAATCTACTTCTCTTTTTACTGATATAGATGGACACCATTCATTCTATGATGATTCTAATGAAATTTGCTGTCTTAGCTGATGAAACAGAAGTTAACTCCCAGCTAGACATACAAATACTGTTGTCATAATAAATAATTTGCCATTATTTCCTCTCCTCCCAAGCATTTGTGTTATTTCCCACATATTTCAGAAAGTTTTTATTTTTTTTTAACAGCATATATACAATCAGTTTCCAAGACATTGGAGTAGATATTTTTCTGTTGAAACAGAAGGCTAATGACAAACTACAGTACATTTGCAAAATGAAGATGCTTCTCTAACTTGATTATAAGCATTTAATGTAAAAGAAAGAACTTGCTTTTCAAGCCAATGAATATGTTGCATACACCATAACTAATGGCTTGGAAAGAAAAAGATTTTTTTGCGTCGCATATCGACAGGTATCTATAACACATTTGTGAACATTTTGTGTGACGTGTTACATAAATCATATATACAAGTATTGTGTCTCTGCAACTCCGTCATCAGTGATTTAGTCTCATAAAGACCTACAAAAAGGTCAAAAAAAGAATGAAGAACACCTACACAGACATCAGTAACTGTACAGATTACCTTGTGCAAATGGCGTACATGATTCTCCAAAAAAATTTTAGTCTCAGTATAAAGTCTCTCTCCAAGAGGTTCAGGATAGGCCACACACAAAGCATAAATGTCTCTGGGGTCAAAGTCAAGGTTTGTACTAAAGTGTCAAAACATATCAACAAAGTTTATGATTTACAGAACCCTTTCTTCTCCACACATGCAGTTTAGGTTTTGATAGTTTTTTTACATTCAAGTAAAAAGGATAAAACGGATCATTTTCTGACATTAATGTAACTATCAGCTTGTGTAGAACCCAAGTTTACAGCATCAATATTAAATTTTAAACAGCGAATGCTGAGGCAATGTTAGAGCTAAAATCTTGAAACTTCTGATAGCCCCACACTGATGTGGCTTCTACCCTTTATTTGCCATGTATAATACACAATAATCTCAAGGTGAAAAAGCAGCTCTCATGCACCATTCTTCTGTATTTGCAGCCAACATGAACTGAAACTCCTCTCATATAATGGAAAGAAGCACTAATTAGGTCAAGAACGTGATTAGTCAAGTACAGAGCAAGCATACACATGGTGAAGCCGACTTCAAATTTTCCTTCCTGGAGCCCAAAACAACAACTTCTCCCTGCATTTTGCCCTCACCTCCACAAGTAAAACAATTTCAGGGGACACTGAATATTAAATAATCACAATGGTGGTGTAGATTTAAAAAAGTTTGCGTTCTTCTTAACCATTATTATAATTTCAGTAATCCTGTTCAGATCACAGCCACAAAAAACAGTTATACTTGTTAACTTAAATGGGCAGCAGCAATCTGTTAAGCCACCCTTAAGGTGGCTTTGTCCCTAAATTACCTTACAGAGCTACACCTTTGGTTATATCAAGTTTTAAGAGTAACTTGAGGAAGAGAAGTTAGAACTGAGAACTTTTTTGCTTTCAGAAATGCCAGTCAAGGATTAGGTCAAGCTTCACATGAACAACTGTGGGAAATAAACTAATTCTACAAAAATTATTTTAAAACATTATGTTTAACCACTGAGCCTAGGCACTTTTTAAAGCCAGCCATGGTAGAAATCAATGACTTAGTGTATCACTTTAATTAGGGGAAGACACAAGATCTGCTTTCCTCTAGTCTACCCTAAAAAGGCACATTCCTGTGTAAAAGGAGGTAGAAGACAGTTGAAGTCACCTGGTTAATCTGCAGAACAGTGTCAAGCTCTCATCATGCAGTTTGTCCAAATGCATGTTTCATTTTTTATATGGAATTACTACTCAAAACAAAGAAGATTCTGATGCAAGAAAACTAATTAGGAAAAACCCCTTTATCTGGCAACTGGAATCTCAGAGATCCTAACCAGAATCTTATCTTGAGTAGTTATTTCATTCATGTAGAACATCTTTATTAGAATTCTCCTCAGAACAGCAAAAAGCATTAAATAGAAATACTAAGAAACAAAATAGGCAACATGAACTACTTTGTAACAGTAGCTACCATTGCACTACACCAGCCTTTAAAGTAATGACCGATAAAATATCAAAACAAACTTAAACAGTGAAGAATGAAATATTCTATTAAAGAGATTGTAAAGAATAGTTGTTTTTTACACTTTCCCCTCCCCAACAAATTTTCTCAGTCTAAGGATGGTAAGTAGTCAAATGCTTCCTCAGTATAATTCTAGCCACAAGCTTCACCATGCAAAGATATTTCTGAGAAATTAAACTCAGAATTAGAAATCTTCATCATTTACTCAAAAGCAAAGGGAACATGACTTTTTTCTCTTTAGATCCACAACTACACAACCTGACTCACCAAAACCTACAGATCTCTACTACAACAACTTTAGAGGAAAGAAGCAGTCTTCACCACAGCAGCACATGAAAATAGTAGTTTATTTGATGAAAGCAGCAAGTATCTCTGAATTTATCTTGTAAAAAAGTTTCTTAGCTTTAATAATCCTATTTAAGAATGAAAATGGTCTCTCTACTCCTTCATAATAATGTGCATCTTCCGAACATGCCTTTCCTTATTCTAGAGAAGAAATTTTCTTACAAATGAAGAAAGCTGAATCTAGTATTCTTTCTTGACATTTGCCACTGTGTTTAGTATCAGCAGACACACAAACTAAGAACTTAATCACAGAAGCACTTGAATAGGCACCTCGCCCTCCAGTATCAACCAAATACTACTTGCTGGATATCAAGTTTCTCTGGAATTCTACAAAAGAAAAGCTACCAAGAGACTGAAATAGATCTCACTGTAGCAAAACTGTGCTTTCTTCCTCAATTTGTACTTGCTTCTTTATCCATTTTGAGTCCAGAATCCAAATTTAAGTACCCAACATTGTGACTCTCACAACAACAACAACAACAAAAATCTGAGGTGAAATTAATCACTAATCATCACTGGTATTTTACTCCATAAACTTAAAGCACATTTTTCCTGTGCTGCTGTCCCTTAGAACATCAGGAAGAAGCCTTTACTGTTCAATAATTTATCTTTAATGGTGAAAGCCATCTGTTCTTCCACTTCAGCATGCAGTTTTGCAGGGTGAAAAAGGCCAGAGGAAGCTGCAGCCAAATTGTTGCCTATGGGCCTTCACTCTGTATTGAGAACAAGAACATCAAAACCCTTCTGTGACTTAAATGCTTTGGTAGTTGCTATTTGAGGGGCATTACTCAGCAATGGGAAACTGAAGCACTTCCAAACTAAGAAGGAACAACAACAAAATTACTGTCAACCAGAAAATACTATAATCAAGGCTATAAAAGCTCACAAATATTGTCTTCTGGGTTAAAAAAACACCTAGTCAAGACTTCTCTAGGAGACTAATGTAGCGCTTTGAGAAAATTTCTATTCATCAATCTTCTGTAACAAAACCAAAATTTGTAGAGGATTTCAAGACTCCATCAGAAAGAATCATGACCATGTGAACTTTATTTACTCTCCCTTCTTGGCCAGTTGTTTTTAAAGATACATGTTTAAGTTCCTGCTTCATCATAGGGTCCTTGCAAAACAGTTCATTAGAGAAAACTTGAAGAAAAAATGGTGAAAAAAAGCAGATGGCCATGCTGCATACTTTTAAAATAATTCTGTTTGAAGTACAGCTGCCCCTGGGTACTGTTAATTTTATTTGTAACTTATTGGGTGGAAACCTCAAGACAACAACAGGAAGAGCTTGATGTTCTACCTGTTCAAAAAAGTTCCAGGTAAAAGGCAGTTACCAAGGTACAGATGAACTACTTACCACTCTCTAACCGAGCCTTAACTTAAAAAGCACTCTCATGCCCACTGCACAGTTAACAGCAGAGTCTGGAAAGTGATACAATGTACTCACAAGAACACCTCAAAGAAAGACCAAACTGTCACTCATTTACCAGCAAATGAAACACACTCGTACACATTTCTTTCTGCAGAGAAACTTAAAAACGAAATCTGAAGGTCAATGGTGGCTCAGGATGACTCACATTTTAAATACAGTGACATATGGTCTTTCAGTTGATCTTTTCCAGATTTTAACTCTTACACCATTGTGGTTCCCAGTTCATTGCCATTCTAGCATTTCAAGTATGACGTAAAATGTTTATTTCAAGATAAGCCATGTTTAACAATAAAATTACCATAAGCTACAAAGCAAACACTATTTTCAAGACAAACAAGTTCTGGGGAACTAGTGGGGGAAAATTAGTTCTACAAGTGGAGCACAAGTCTCTCATCCCTAAAATACTGTCAGCTTCCATACTCTACTGGATCTCAGCTGTTTCAAACAGCACAAGGGAAAGCTTAGAATACACTGATACAGATGTGATTGTCTGCTGTATCTTATCCCTTTTTTCCCCCATCACTGTGTTGACTATACAGTACAAAGATCAACTGATACTATAATCAATGAAATAATCTATATGAATTTTATTGAAACAATTCAAATAATTTGCCATCTTTCTATTGTGCTGATTAAGCAATAAGAAAAATAGTTACTATAACATTTCCTTTAAAATCCTTAAATAGATGTTTAGAAACATTACTCCACTTAAATTGAAGAGAGAATAAAAAGTTAAAGAACAAGATGACGTATTTTTTAAACGCCAATTTTGTTTTTAAATATCCTTAATACTTTAGTCTTCTTTATGTGTAAAACCTGGAAAAAGGTTTTATTCCAGCTGTATTGAACTACCAGTTCCACCAAGTTGTTGAATACTCATTGAGCAGCTTGTGTTAAACCACAAAGTTGGTTACAGGAAGCAGAAGTTACTAAACAACGAACATTCAAGCTGGAAGTCACACAAACTGCTTGGGCCATTCAGCCACAGACAGTAAGCCAGAAGGCTCATGCCTGTGCCAAATCAGGCACTAACAGTGCCACTTTCCAAGGAAAGTAATTAAGAGATGATAGTAAGTAAGGTCTTAAGAATTACATGCCAAATGATTATTCCAAGACAGCTTCCTGAGTCCGCTATTCACAAGCAATCCTTTTCTGATGTTCAATCAATTGGACTAAATCCCAAAAGAGGATCAAGAGCAGACTTGTGTGCAAGGTCTCCACATAAGAAGTTGTAAGCAAAACAGTGTGACAAGAGGAATCAATACAACATCTCATGTAACAATTGTTATTTTATATTTAAATCTATTTTAGATGCCCTTGTTTAAATGTTTCAAGTTTTAAGCTATAGCATTTAGCCACTTGATAAAGACTGAATTATGTAACCCTCAAAAACTTTAGAAAGAATGACTGCAGAACAACTTCTCGGCATATAAGTACCCACCTAATTAATTCAAAAGTTTTTTAAATTCACTTAAGTTTTGTAAGTCACTTGAATTTGACTTCAGTACAAGTTGGCAAGTCATGCCCCCAGAAACTAATTACAAAATTTTAAAATGAAAGCGCTCCTAAAGATCATTACACCACAAAAAGTCTCCACAAGACCTATGAACTATGTACGTAAACACATGCACACACCCAAAACACAGACACGTGGGAAAGCAATTCTGTTTCAAAACATGTTCAGAATGAGATGATACTTCAGCATCAAGCTCCTGCACACAGAATAAGCTTATGTTGTAAAAATTTATGTATAAGGATCTTCTCAGGTGCTTCTTTTTTCACCCACAATTAATAAATTAATAAATAAGTATAAATGATTCTTCCCCCTCGTAATTAAACCAAACTGCATCCAATCCCTGCAAAACAGGTGCAAAGCCTCCTGAAATTGTCAAATTATTAACCATAATGTAATGGCTAATGAATATATAGACACAGGGCACAGTATAACTGGTTACAAATGTTATACTTCTTTTAAAAGAAGTTCACTGAAACTTAAATCCTGTAAAATATTACAGGTCCTTTTTGCGTGTAAAACACAAACCTTTCCACTACAACAATGTATGTACAGCTGTGACTTGAACAGCAAGACCATACAAATGCAGAAAGAGTAGTTATTTTCAAACACAGCTTAACTGTCACAAGTAATGAGGCAGTAACAGCAGAGGGAAAGGAAGAAGGCTTTTTAATAAATCTTTGCTGTAGAAATGCCTAGTATGGTAGTTATCAGTACAGTTAGAAATGACAAGAAGAGGGAAAAATCTTTACACAGAACAACCTCATCATCCCTCACATCCCAAATTTAAAGATGTGCCCTCTCTGTCTTGGGTATTTCCCCTGCTACACAAAAACACCTGAATGTACAAAAAAACCTCATTGTCAGAATAGAGGACACTCAATACCTGCAAGAACAGCTTTAGTATAAGCTAAGTATTAGAGCTACCAAAAGTGACTGAAACTGAGACCAGTTTACTTTTTACCAGCATGGTGATTTTCTCATAGAATACTTCCCAAATATGCAAAATTTCCCATCCCTTTCAACTTATTCACAGTCCTAATAACAGGTACAGCCTAACAACAAGCAGCTCAAGATCACTGTTATATAACACAGGTTTACTCTGTGCTAAATACATCACACAAACACATTAAATCAGATTTTTCACTTTAAGGATACGAGAAGCGATCGTTCCACGTTGCTCTTTCAACATAATCCAACATAACAACAGCTTTAATCGTTGTTAGAAGTTTGTTCCATGTTTCATCAAAGTCAACTACTCGTGGTTTCAAGGACATTGTGGGGCTTTAGTGTTAATCTGTAGAAGAATTAAACATGTCAGACAACATTACACAATCATTAAAAAAATATACGCTTCCTTTGAATTTTTCAATCTAAACTTTGTACACTGTTGCACCACTACCATAGAGTGACACAAAGAACACCCACCCTCTCCAAAATGAAACTCACAATCCCTCATTTTTAATGCTTTGGAACGGAACATTGATTTTGCGTGAGTAGCCTACAACATAACACAAATTAACCTAACAGCATCATGCTTTGTGAAGTTCATTATCTCACCAAACTATTAATTTAACAGTTTCACATGAAGACAAAAACTTTCCTGTAAATTTTGATTTCTTCACTTTTATTCCAAGACTGTATCTAAGAAAATTTTGGGTAAGAACAAACTAAACTATTACCAAAGTGTCTGAAATGCCTCTTGTCAGTTTGTAGCCTATGTTCACCTCAGGCATTTTTGGTGTTACATTTGAAAAGCCACAAAACCCAAAAGCTTTGATCAGGATGTGAAAAAGAAAACACAGGGCAATATGCAGAGCTTGTGCAGCTTACTGCACTATGCAATAGGACTAACAGAGAGATCTTTCAAGTAAGACATAGCTGGAAAATACAGAATCTGTGTTAGTAATTTCATATCAAAAACACCAGAAGAGATTTATTGCAAAAAAACCCATTCCAAATTAAATTATCTAAATAAAACCAGGGGAAAAGTAACGTTATTTTAAAAAGAGACAACTGTGAAGGCCTCTTGTTTCCACTAGTCTCTGTCCTATCCACCTGATCTAGAAAGAACCTGATGTGTGACATTCCATGCACAAAGCAAGTCCAGTTCCTGCTCAGAAACATGACATAGTAAGACTACAATAAAAAGCAGAAAGAATACTTCTATTTCCATTTCAAACAGACGGACAAGTGACTCTTGTCTTTCTAAATTTTCAAGGTCAGAAGGGAAAGAAAGCTAGTGACAGACTTTGAGCACAAGAGGCAGACCTAAGGGAAAGAATCAAATGTCATACTAAAAGACTATTTAGCAAGCAGCTTATTACCTTAACCACTACTGGCTCTTACAGGATATATCACTTCCCAGTTTAAGAAAAAAGCAATGAAATCAGATGCAACTTTCAGCAAGCATGCATACAAGCTGCCCCCCTGAGTAACCAAGCCCCTCAACTGCTGTAAATGTTGTCACCTTTATAACACGGTTATTAATTCAATCCATATATGTCGGCAGGAGCTTACACAGAAAAAAAACAGTGAGAAGTGACAAAACAGACACATCAAAGAAAGTAAGCTGAAAAACACACTGATGCGTGTTTCACAGAAACATGAACCTCAGCACAGGCAGACAACAGCTCACTTCCAGGAGGGGAGAGGGGGAAGTAATAATCTTCAAAAAGTCCTAATATCCCTTTTCTGGAAAACACGAGAGCATTTCCAGCTGACCCCAAGAAAAAATAATCATGGTCCACAAAAGATATTAGGAGTCACAATAAGTGCTTGTGTTAACGAAGCCGTACTTGTGCCATATTAGAGGTCACTGTCTTGGAAACACACATGGTACACCCAAGGTAAAAGAGCCTGTTCTTCAGAGACAAGCAAAACTGAGACAAAGAAGGAAGGGTGAAGAAAAAGTCCCCTCCCACAGTACATCCCAATGTCATTAATTAGGAACACAGTGTTCAGGATGAATAAAACCTAATACTATGTAAAGCATCCACGTGGTCATCCAAGTATTCTGGAGTTAAATGGTTCAAGATAACTGAACTGTTATTTGGCATTCTCTTACAACTTCCATGGACATGTGAATTTAAATGTGTTTTAAAGACATTTTAACAAATATGGTGTAACTTTTACTGTAAGACGCCGGGCTTTTTGGGGTATGCTGTGCCCCAGTGTCAGCAACACACAAGCTCATCAATTTTGATTATTAAACATCTTGTACTGATCACGGTAAGAACCATAGCAGGGCAGAATATCTACCCTGGAGTTCAGACTGTTCAAGGGGTGGGAAGCCATACCTGTTGGATAAACCCTAAGGTAAACAGATGTTATTGAAACATATTTACTCAGCGGGATAAGGAAAGGATGGTGCTTCTATCACCTCATTCTTTTTAAAACACACCGCTGTCATACTGCATATATTTGTTCACACAAATAAACATAGCATTCTGTCCGGCATCATAGAACGCCCCAAATTTCCAACCTATTTAACCACCTCGATAAGCAGCATTACAAGCCCGTGGTGGACGCGCAGCCACAGGCAGGAGCACTCGCGTCAAACAGGTGATCGGTGCTGCCCGCCCCCGCCCCGTGCCCCTC
>VYXD01005580.1:1345328-1356154 GCA_013397195.1 Hylia prasina | reverse complement strand
TCCCGTCCCGCGCCTTCCTGACATGGAGTCGCGGAACGAGGGCGGGAGGTGGCCGGACGGGGGCTGGAACGGGCCTTGCCTCCGGGCGCGGCGTTCCCGGGGTTCGTATGAGGAGGTCGCCGTTACCTCAAAAGGTGGAGCTGTCCCCGTCCCGCCGCCGGCCCCCAGCAGGGAATTTCCCCAGCTTCCAGCAGCCTGCTGTGGTGCGGGACGCCCCGGGCAGTGGCCCGGCCCCGGCTGCCTCGGCAGAGCACCCGCCGTCCCCCCGGGGGCCTTGGCGGAAAGGGGCAACACAAAGTTGTTGGGTGGAAGTAACAAAGTAGAGTCGCTGTGGAGACCAAGTAGCCGGGCGTGCTCACGTGCCCCGGGCGCACGTGCGCGCCGTGGGCGCCCCGGGCATCGCACCGCCCGGCGGGCAGCGGGCCCGGGCTCAGAGCTCGCAACTGAACATATCAGTGGTTCTTTTAAAAGCTTAAAAAATGGGATTCATTTAGAGCACATAGTGTGGCTCTCGGTAGGAGACAATAGACTTCTGGAAAACAGACACTTATTTCTGAAAATTCTCTATTGTTCAAACGAGTCAAAACTGATGTCAAAATAATTGCTTTCCCTAATTTCAAATCAAGCCCCTGCCCATTTCATTTCCAGGGCTTATCATTAAGCCTTAATACTTTCCTTTGTATTCTCTTTTAAAATTCTTTTTATTAGCTCCTTCTAGACCTTTTAAACACCATTTCAACTTCCTCTATTTTCACCCTGAACCCCTTTATTTTTTCTATTCTGCTAGTTTAAAGCTCTTCCATTTGCTGGGGGAGAGGTGGGTTGTAACTTTAAGCTCTTGGGTGCTTGTTATTTTCTGAACGTGTTGGGTTGTATCTGTGGCACTTTCTCCTGTTTTAAGGACTGAAGGCTCTTTTTTAGTGGTAGTGATAGCCTCAAGTTTGTGAGTTAAACTCTTAGAAGTTCAAATATATGCCGGCACAATTTAATTATGCTGTTGAACCATGCTGTGTGAATGTATTAATTGTACAAGATCAGATATTACAAGTTAGGCGGCCGTTAATGAAAAACATCCTTACCTATACACTACCCAAAGGTTACACAGCACATATTTTCTAAATTCCTGTTATATGAGGAAGTTTAGTCCCGAGTTAACTGTTATAAACTGGAAACATAGATACAGGAAGGGAGATATTTTCAAAACTAATAATTTGGGGTGTTCAGCATGGGAGAATCATGTATTAATTTTCTGAAATTATGAATATTCACAATTAGCACAGACTTTAATTAGGTACCAAGTCCTTAGCTATTCTGCACGCTCTGTTCTAGAAGGCTGCCATTGAGAAAGCACAATTAGGGAGTCACAATTCAGAGGAAGAACATGAACATTCGTTACTGTTTTTATATGTAAGGTATTTAAAAATCCTTCATGGATTTAAATGTGTTTAAGAAATAATTCCTACTTATGCCACAAAACTTTAAAATCTGGGTATCCTTTTCATCAAGTTTCTTTGTCAATGGTTTCCAGAGAATTACCGCCTGAAAACAGAACAGGGTATTGCAGGAGTCTTGAGATGAGCAAGCTGTGAGCTGTGTGTGTTGCTAAGGTCATCCCACCACCCTCACAGTGCTGCCTGCACTTCTGAAAAAACAAAGGTTATCATACAGTCTATGAAATAGTTACAATCTGTCTGCCAAGAGCAAGACTAGAACTTCTGTGCTTTATGTGAGTGGATACGTGATTTATGCATCAGTGAGCTCAGTTCAGTGTTAGCTCCGTGGTGGGGCTGCTCCTACCTGCTGAAGCCCAGATGTTGATCATCTGCATTAACTCGCTGTGCAGACGTGCACAAGACAGCCAGCAATGAAAGCTGCCATTTGGCAAAGTGTGACCAATTAATGGTGTCCTCAGCTACCTCAGTCATGTCTTGATGCCTTCCTTGATGACAGCAGATGTGCAGATCTACTTTAAATCCTGTTTGTCCAAGGCTTAGTGTTGTTTTTCGGCAGTTGTAGGTAGCAGAGACAAAGACAGGGGACAGATGGAAATTCTGGAAGTTTTGTAGGATAGTCTTGTGGAAAAGTCAACTTCTTCCCAGTAAATTCTTATCAGTTCTTTATATATTGTTGATTACAGTAGTGAGTGAGGCAGGTTATTTTCTACTACATGCCTATGCCACCTTAAAATTTCATCACCACATATACAAATCTATGTTGCTTTGATAACATCTGCGATCAAGTCTGCTCAGTACTGTCCTAACAAGTATTGCAGTGTTTCCTGAGTTCCCTCGCTGTTTATATACATTTGTTTCCTCTCATCTGATACTTCTGTTTCTCCGTCTGCATTAACTTGGTTTCTCTTACACTGTATTATTCTGGTA
This sequence comes from Hylia prasina, assembly GCA_013397195.1. NCBI lineage: Eukaryota > Metazoa > Chordata > Aves > Passeriformes > Sylviidae > Hylia > Hylia prasina. Next base: position 1,353,773 of record VYXD01005580.1, on the reverse strand, counting down.
CAGAACTAGGAATCCCATAGCCCTATGTTAATACAAACAGTATATTAAATGAGCCACTATACCACCTACCACTTTATTTAAAAGCTGGTTTATCCTGCAGTCTGAACTGATAGTAAGTATCCACTTTCCCCACCACCATTTAATTTGCAAATGCCTTCCATGTTACTATCTGCTCTTCTTGGCTTTGATTTAAAATCCTGTTTTTACAGTAACACATTCCCTAGCCTTTTTCATGTAGAAAATGAGAATATTGACTGGATTAATTATGTTCTATTCACATTATATTCAGTTTTTACTAGATGAGTTAGTCTGCATTATTGATGCAGAAAACAATACTTTTTTTTAAATAATATTTTGCTTCTGAAAACAAGACAAATGAAAGCAGTAATCGATCTTTATTTCATTGTAGCTATTTTTAATCTAGACTTTTATTGTGGGTATTTTTCTTTCATGTGGTAACGTGCAAAATATATGTATAAACTAAAAAATATTTTGTGATTATAAAAATACACAGTAATTAAGTATTAGTCTCATAGATTTTTTTAAGTTTATAACAAATTTTTAATGTGTGATTATTTAATTTGCTTTAACCCCTTTAATTTTCATTAAGCGGCTACTCAGTGCAATCCTGGCCACAAGATGGCAGCGCTGAATAGATTAAAAAATAGCAGTTCAAGCGTTCCAACTTGCACAACCTACGCTAAAACTAACAAAACCCGCACCTTTTTGTCCACGAAATAGGAAAATTAACAGAAGTTGAACTCTCCCAAACAACATTTATTAGTTAGCCATCATGTGTTTAGTTAATCTTCCAGATTTATTCTATCCTTCCCCAGGACTGCTTGGAAAAAAAATTGTAAATATCACTTTTCCCATCTATTATTAAAAAGGGGCACCAATATATTTTCACGTCATTGTAGCTAAGAAGTTAAATTTTCTGTCAGAGCAAATCTAGTTACTTTTTCTTTCCTATATTTTTTTCCAAAAAAACCCACTAAAAATATTCTGCAACGTTATTGACAAGCAAAATTGTGTATTTAGAACTTGTATTTAGAGATCAATAAGCTGTCGAGACTTTATGATGCAGTAATTGAGCCTAAACTATTTTATTTATAGGAATGTTCAGATATTAAGCAGCTTTTTATATGAGGTATCAAAAGAGTAAAAGATTTTGGAGCTTTTTTGTGTTCAGTTACAAGGTTGTAAATCCTTCCTGTTCAGTAAGTGCATCAGATCTTGATGCTCAGGTACTTGCTGTGGGCTGGGTGAACCAGATATAACAATTTACCAACAAGCAAGCAACCTGGCTTATAAGAGGTTTCAGTGTTCCTATTTCTAATATTGTTTACCTAAGCATTTGGAAAAAGAATGCAAAAAGCTTCTAAAGAAGCTATTAGGTGGCTTTATTTTCTGAATTGTTAAAAATGAAGGAGTCCTGGCTGAGTCATCATCTGTCTGGGTTTGAGTTAATTACTGGGATTTTGCTTTCAGGTTTAATTTGAATATGAAACTACCCCTGAAATTTACTCTAGTAAATAAGCTAGCTTGTAGTTTTCATGCTTTATCTTATATGCATAAAATCCCAAAGCTAGTATGAGTTAGGGAAGTGTGGTGACAGAGCTGAGGACATGGAAATGTTCAAACATCATCACATCTCTGCTGGTGGAAATGAGAGAGAGGGAGAGAGTCATGAGAGGATGCTGCACACAAGGAAAGGGAAGCTGCAGTTCCAAGGAAGTCCTGTTACCTCTACCAAGTCATGAGCTGGGAATATATTTGTTTATAGTACCAGCAGTGAACCAAACAATATTCTTCTAAATGTCTTATCTTCCCTTTTGATTCAGAAATTATCCAATTGTCTTTGGAAAGTGGTTCAAGTCCTTTTTTAGCAGCGCCATTTTATAAAAGGCTCACAGATCATGTGCACCATTGTACAATCACTTTAAAAAAATCATAGTGAAATAATCCTTTCACAGTGAAAAGACATCGCTCAATACCTCGAGTCCTGTGTCCAGTTCTGGGCCTGTCACTTCAAGAAAGACATTGAGGTGCTGGAGTGTGTCTGGAGAAGGGGAATGAAGCTGGTGAAGTGTATAGAAAATACGTCACACGAGGATGCAGCTGGTGGAGCTGGGGACGTTTAGCCTTGAGGAGTTTCACAGGAGACCTTATTTCTCTCTACAACTCCTTGAAAGGAGATTGTAGCCAGGTGGGTGTCAACCTCCTCTTCCAGGCAACCAGAGACAGGATGAAAGGAAGTGGCCTCAAGCTGCAATTGGAGATGTTCAGGCTGGACATCTGGAAGAATTTCTTCACTCAAAGGGTTGTGTCAGCCATTGGAACAGGCTGTCCAGGGAGGTGGTGCAGTCACCATCCTGGGAGGTGTTCAAGAAACAACTGGTTGTGGCACTTAGTGCTGTGGTTTATTTGACAAGGTGGTGTTTAGCCAAAGATTTGACTGTGACTTTGGAGGTCTTTTCCAACCTCAATGATTTTATAATCCTATGACTTTATGAGCAGATACTGTGAGAGGAAGGGAGCTGCTGCTTTTTGTTTGCTAGACACAATGTTTTGGAGAAAATAGTCATGTAAATCTTGAGTGGTTCTACCACTATAATAAAAATGTAAACCCCAGCATACAGCTTTATGACATCTGTGTGTGCAGTACATATAAACATACACAGTGATGGAAGAACAACACTTGAACTTGGTGACTGCAGAACCCCTAGTGATGATGACTCTCAGGCAACACAACTTAATTTTGAGACAAGGCTGAATTTGCAGAGCTGTTGTTTCCAGAAAAAGAAAAAGAGGAAAAAAAAAAAAAAAGGCAAATAGTATCTGTCTCCACTAAAATATGATAAATGGGAAATGTCTAGTGCCCATTTCTAAAATGTCATTTTCCAAATTAAACTAGACATCATTCCATTTCCTTGTGTTTTCTTGAGGAAAAAGAGGAAATAAGTGTATATATTTGTCTCTCAAATAATCCAGTAAAATACATATTTCATACTTAATGGAGATGGAAACCTCCTGTAACGTGCAAAAGTGCTAGACAAATAGAACGAGAGAAAGCAGCTCATAAATAAACCAGCTGGCAAAATAGCATAATCAAAGAGATAAATTAGTTGAGCTAGCACTTGATGAAAGATATATCCTTTTCAGGAAAATATGTTTCTTTAGCCACTTATCTGTATCACTGGTAGATTAAGAACTAACAATTCTTGACATGAAAGAAATACAGAAACTCTCTCACATAAACACATTGTAAATAGCCTGATAATCCCGTTATACAGAGTACTCTTCCATTTAGCTTTTTTTACTTGTACCTTTTCCTTTTCTTTATAGCTCCCAGAGTATAGCTCCATTTATTCAGCAGCTTTTGCTTTTCATTTTATATTCTGCATTCTTGCTCTTCACTGTCATTAACCATTTACCACCAACAGAACAATCTGCTCCCCCATCAAACACAATCTACAGTTGCTAGAAAATCTAGTCTACAACCACTGTGTTAACTAAATGCAAATTCTTCTTTTTTATATATATTTTCATTGAATATTTTTAATAAATATGAACTCTTTTTATGTGTTTGCCTTTTACTGCATTATCTGAATGTTTGATGTCATTCACCTCTGTATGAGGTGATTCCTCAATGTCCTATTAGAGCTGGCCACATTCCTGCACTGGCTCACTGTGCCTTACAGGATACATCTTTTTCAAGGCACAAGTGTATGCCAACTGTTTGGGATATCCCTATTCCTGTGGCACAGTGTATTCACATTCAACTACAAACTGTTTTCTGTGTGCTTCTTTTAACACAGCCTATTCAGAAAAAAATTAATAGTAAATACTACAAATAGTAATTAATAGTAATTAAATTTTAAATAAAACTCAAGCAGTTGTTTGGAAATTTAATAGTCATGCTATAAGTACAAAATAATGCTTTATACAAACCTGGTACTTTTCACCTGAAAAGTTCAAAGATCTCTACAAACAGCAATAAATTGTAAATGGTTATGAATACTGTGAAATACATGTTATATTCATGTTATGAGGAAGGTGTTATATAAGTAAAGTTCATTGTTCAGCAGAAGAAATGAAAATTTCATGTAGGAGATCTAAGTTACCATTCTTTTTTTCTGCTGCAACAGAAACATCATTATGCATATATCTTGAAGTCACCAGTCAATCCTTTAAACATTTCTGGTGCCTTGCATTGTTCCCTAGTCAGAATAATATTTTCCCAGTATAATAATTTCTCTCATGAAATGAATATGCAACAAATGAGTATGCAGCAATTTATACAATATCAAGTTATTTGTCAGACTATAGGTTTCTCCCTTGTTTTTTTTGTTGTGGCTCCAGTGTGTGGGGAGACAACTGTGCTGGAGACCTGACTTAGGACAGGTGATTAGGAAACACTCTGAATCCTGTCAATTCTCCTCATTACTTACGAACACCAAGTATCTAACTAAACATTCACAAATCATTTTAGCCATTTGTGTTGTTGTTCAAGCAGTGATTAACAAAGTGATCACAGTTTAGCTGCTAATGTACAAACTCAAGCTTTGCTATGTTTTGGTGCATCAGTAAGTACCTCCATTCAAACTGCAGGACATACCAGACAGTAGCACATGACTTGGAATACCTGTTTTGTATTTATAAATTTCAATTTCATATTACAAACCCTAAAAAAAATTCAAAAAAACACAAACAAAAAAAGCCAGAAACAAACTGCATTAAAATGTTGTATTTCATCTTTGGAGTGTAAAATATCATAACATTACTGCAAGTCCAAAATCAAATCATTACAAACCCAAGAAAACCAAAGTAATGATATTTTTAAAAATTGACCTAGAATAGTACTTGATCTCCCCTTCACCAGTAATAATGTCCATCCCTTCCAAATAAGAAATCCTGTTGTTTACATGACACAAGGCAAAGTAAAGCTAGCTGAGGTACTGCAAAGCCTCACAGCTGTTGGGCCAGGCTTCTCACTAAGCCAGATCTGGGACTCCTCAAGGCTATTCCTTCCTGTGTTTCTGGCTTATGCAACCCACAAAAGTCAAGGCAGTGCCTTAGCACAGCACTAATTTCAGCAGTATTGATTCTCAGAGGTCCCAGTGATGGGTAGTAGCAAATAATAAGAATAAAAGGATCAACAATTTGCTCTTGTGCTACTCATACTGTCACTCAGTCATTTCCAACTTAATATAGTTTAGGGAAAGCGACATTGCAAAATATTTATAATTCTACATATGTATAACTTAAAAAAATCCATATACATTTAAAAAATATACTTAGAAAGCTTTTACCTTTTACAATATTGTTCAATGTTTGCCTCTCTAGGGGTGTGCCATTTCAGTTTCTATTTGTGAGACAATGGAAATCCAAATTTTTCTTGCATCGCTGGGAGCTTATAAAATAGGTAAAATAAATCATTAGTCATATTTTCTACATGTTAAGGTACTTCTTGCCTAATCTGTTCTCTGTTTCAGACTGATCAGGGTGCTGTTACAGCATGCAGATATTAGCTACTTCTGACTTTCATCACATTTACAAAATAAATTGTGAAAACAGTGGCTGCCTGTTGACTGCACTTTCCTGTGACCACTCTGCAAGTTGTGCACTTGTTCCTCTATTTCCTTGCAGGCAATCAAAGAGTAGAGGTAGGGTTATTCAACCATCAGCTAAAATTGGAGTGGTCTATGAGGAGACCTGTGGTGAAATTATTAATCAGTAAGCATCAGTATTATTTCAAATAGGATACCAGTCTATTTTTCTGTCAATTTTACCTGTATTATCTTCAGATGTCAGGAGTCCAATTAAAGAGAAATTGACAACAGGGCTAGGTAGCACATCCATTTTGCTGTCATTGTTTATGCCAAGACAATCCATGAACTTTTTTACAAGCAAACTAAATAGGCGTTTCATAAGATTAGAACTGAAATGCATGAAATTCTTTCAATCCCCTCAAAAAATCTATTTAAAAGATAGCTGTGTGACCCATATATAGAATCAGTTGTCTGAAAATCACACAGAGAGCATTCCTACTGATGTAATGTGCATTAGTGAGGTACTTATGTTCTCTGCAAAGAGAACCACGTTTCTTTTGGTGCCAAATGAAGTTGCTTCACCTCCCTGCTCATCATTACCCTCCCTGGTTAAGGTAGTACTTCTCTCTGTATGATGGTGCAGTGGATCAGACTTAAGGATTGATCCAGGTTGAAAGAAACTTCCTGGCTCTGCCCAACAAAGTTAAGGAAAAAAAAAAAGGCAAAAAAGGGGCAACAGACATTTTGAGTTAGAGAGAAATGATGACTCAGGCAGTCATTCTGATGGCAGCAAAGAGCCTGGATTTCAAGTATATGTTCTTACATAAATTATGAAAATCATGACAAATCCTGACCGGTGTGGTCTTATGGATTGCTTCTGGTCTCAGTGTTTGAAATTAAATACGTTCACATCAGGCATTGATCCCAATTTAAAGAGAACTGTTTTCAGTCAGAGTGATCACTTTTGTGGCACAGATCAGTCTGGCCTCAGGTAATAAACACGGTACCCCAGCCCTGCTGTGGTAAGAACACAACAGTAGCTTTTCATTCCCTTCCTCTCCCAGCTCATCAGCTTCAGTGAGCTCAACAAGAGCCAAATCTGGTTAGTCATCCTTGTATTGCCAAGGTCTAAGTCCCTCTGGCAGTTCACTTACTCCTCTGATACACTTCATTACAAGAGAAGTGGTATAAATAGTAATAAATTCTTAGTTAAACATTTCAAAGCTGTTTATGACTTACTTGAAAACTAATAAAAAATAACTGCTTGTCCAAATCCAGACCCTAAGAGGTCATGGAAATTCTCAGTGTGTTTACAGGTAACTCACTCCAGTGGTTTCCATTATTTAACATGCTCATTTGAAATTTCTTCCTGTTTGTAATAAGACTTCTACCTTCCAAAATATTTTTGAGGTGCTGCTAATATCCTAAGAGCCATTTTTAGCTTTTTGAGTGTGCAAGGCAAAACTAGAATTTCTTCCAAAGGTTTTAGCAGAGTAATTTTCAGTAGTTTAACACTTGCCTGTTCATTTAATTATCTTACTATTCTAACAAATATTTTTAATTGACAAGAGAAAACATTTAAATAAGTGAGCATAACAATACTGTACATAATGGGTGAGCTCTTAAAGCAGAATTAATTATGGGAAGAGAAACTCCTATTTAAAAACCCAGAACAGACATATATTATATATGCAACAAACAAAGGGAGGGAAACAGAACTCAAAACAGGAAGAGGGTGTTCAATATTTCAACAAAGGAAATGTAGGATGAAAACTGAAAACTTGCACAAGCAATAGCAATAATTGAAGAATCTTTATTTTTACACTATATTGCGATTTTAATAGTTGTGTTAAATAACTCCTGTGAAGCAAATTAAAGAACTAAATGCTTAAAGGCAAAACCTTTGCAAATAAATGTGATTCATCCCTTATGAAGTCAGAGATAAGAGTTGTTTTTTTAAAAAAACACAGGAAATCAATACGCAGGTTCTCTTCGTGGCATGAATAAGACTGAGCGTTTGACCTGTGTGGACCTATCACCAATCCTGACACACACATCCTCCAATTCTTCAATCACAATGAGTTATGTGCAATTAACTTAGGTTTTTCATGTTATTTAGCACACTGAGTAGTTTCTCACAGAAAAACCCAACAAGCTCAAAACATAAAAATGGGTGAATACATTTTGTAACTTCAGAATATATGTGCAGTGATGTATAGACATCCAATTTAATAAATACATTAATAAAATATGTACACAAATAAAATACATTGCAGCATAATCCCTTCTTACGCTACTTTGCAAAATACTGAGCAGCAACAAGACATACGATGTCCAAACATTGCTAGTAACAAAGTTTATGGTTCACGCATTTATTGCATTTTAATATTATTAACCCTGAGCCGACGGGCCCTGCGCTCCCGGCAAAGGACGTGCTCACACCTACAGCACAAGCCCAACATGACTCAGGGTATTTGGACGTAATCCCGTGGCAGCGAGCGGGGAAACACGCACGTCGATCCCGATTGTTGCCTCGTGGCATTTTCTGATTTATTTAGCCAAACAAATGCAAAATACAAGGTCATACCATGATTGACTGATGTAAGGAATGTGGTTTTACTAAGCAGAAGTACAAAACAACCCGCGGGCAGCACCTCGGCGGGGCGGCCTCTGGGCAGGTTTCCGCGTCCCTCAGAGCTCCAGCACCGCCCAGGGGACAGCCGGGGGTTGTGCCACGTCCCTTCCCTAGGTCAGCGAGGGGACAGGCGGGGCTGGACCGAGCAGGGACGGCCCAGCCAACCGCCCTTATCAGCGGGGCCCGGCCGGCGCAAACAAGCGGCCGGCACCGCCCCGCTATCGCACGCCCGGAGCGCGGCCCAGCGAGCGCGGC